>JAHSUH010003907.1:0-44607 GCA_025388415.1 Cynanchum wilfordii
GTTGATTAGATGGGTTTTACTTTTAACAAGAGTTTGACGTGAGATAAGGGGATAAGAAAGAGACTAAAAACTATTATTTGATCATTTGTCTAGGTTAGAATCTGAGTTAGAATCTATTGATGAGTCTGTGATGTCGACAAATTCCACGATGAGGAATCTATATTTGCTACAAATGTTGAATTATATTGATAGTTCTCTTGGTGGTTTCTTGATGTTGACTAACTATCTTCTTGCTAAAAGAAATTCCCAGTGATATGACTTATCGGCCAAAAGAAGAAATTCTTTGCTGATTTTAAATATTCTTATTGGGAAGATCCTTTCTTTTTGTTCCCAAGTATTTGTGCATATCGGATTAGTAGAAGATGTGTCACGGGAGAAGAATGCACGAAAATCATAGATCACGATCCTGAGGACTTCTTTGAGCCCGTTTAATTTGCTAATAACCTTTTGCCAAGGAAGGTGTTAAGCCGTTGTATTGGCCTGATCTTCAGAGCCCCGTATCCCTTAGGTTTGTGATGCGTAATCGAGCGATTTTAGAAAATTATTTATCGATTCGGTTGTCGAGGGTTTAATAAGTGACAGAGAACTGCACGCAACTCCAAAAATCTGGAGAAGGTCTTGAAAGATATGGAGTTCATCACGGCTTTCCGCATACTCGTCCACAAACGAATGGACAAGTTAAGGTAACCAACGAGAGGTATCAAAAGGATTTAGAAAACTATAGGTGTACATAGAAAAGATTGGTCTACAAAGATTGATGATGATGCATTATAAGGCATTTAGGACTGCATTTAGAACATCTACAAGATTTTCTCCTTATCGTTTAATTTATGGAAAAGCATGTCACTTAACTGTTGAAATAGAACATAAAGCATATTGGGCATTGAAGAAGTACAATCTAGATGATGAGCTAATTGGAAAAGATAGGATGTTGCAAATAAATGAGCTTGATGAATGGAGATATAATGCGTATGAGAATTCTTTGAATTTCAAAATGAAAAGTAAAATTTTTGTATGATAAGAAACTTAGAAATTTAAAGAATTTTCAACCCCGCGACAAAGTGTTATTATTTAACTCCAGTTTGAGAATGTTTCCGGGAAAAATTAAAGCGGTTTTTGGTTAGGTCCATTTACTATCAAAGAAGTATCACCCTATGGAGCCTGTGAAATAGGAAGATACTATAACAATCAAATATGATCATGATTTGAGATATAAATTGTGTGATTTGATGATTATAATTGTATTAAATTGAGATAAATTGATTGATTTTGGGTTTAATTGCAAATATTCTATTTCGGGGTAACTAAGGGACAATTGGTGAAAAAGATAAATTCATAGGCAAAAGTGCAACATTCTGGAAATACGCTACGCTCGTGGACGATTTCATACGCCCGTTGCCCTGTGTGCATTACGCCCGTATGAATTAACTGTCTTCTTTACGCACGTGGCACTCTGGATCAAACGCCCATAAGGCGTAACTGCATCTAAACGCCCGTAGAGCATAGAGGGCTACGCCCGTAAGGATGCTCTGTCCAGAATATTTTTATGTAAAATGACGATTTTACCCCTGGTTTAGTTTATCTATAAATACTAGAATTATTAGCATTAATGAGATTGGCTTGCATTTTGGAAGGGGTTATGCTATTAAATTGTAATACTCTTTAGGGTTTTTGAATTTAGATCTATACTCTCAAACTTTCATAATTTTGAGATCTAGATCATTAGTTGTGAGTTGATTGATTACCTTGTGAGATCTTGTGAGAAGTTGCCTCAACCATAAGGAATTTCTTTAGAGTCTTGCAAGAGAAGAATCAACTTCATCAGCTTGAAGGTTTGAAGAAGAGAAGTTTGATCAAAAAGGAGGTTGAAGAGGTTACTCTTCTTTCTTTGATTTGTTTGAATTTCAATCTTGTAATTAGACACCAATCCTAGGAACTGTTCTCTCTACATTTCTTTTAGGTAGAATTGGTTGGTATTATTCTACAATTACTTTGGGCAAATTATGGTTTTCATGGATGATTGTTATAGTTTTATTAATTTGATATTGCAATTTCATTCATAGCTTAAAATCTGAATTTTATCTTGAGTATTGAGCTTTGATTTGAGGTTGTAGTTCCGGATTATCACTAATTGTTAGGCCGGGCTAGGACAACAATTAGTGCCAACGTTGATTCGATTAGATTTCCTATTGATGGACCAGAACTAGGATGATTTATGGGAGATTTGATCTTGTCAACATTCAAGTGTTCCTAAATCAATGAATTTCTTGCCACAAACCGTATGGAAGAAATTCTACTCTAGACTTGAATATTGGTGAGATTATGATAGTTATTTCATGATTAATCTTGCCCCTAGTAGTTTGTATCCTTCATGTCTCCTATTATTTCTTATGAGTTTCTACCTTTCATAATTAGTTTGATTATATTTTCCACACCGGAATTTAATAGAAGTCTTAGGGAAAAACGATTTTTATAAATTTAAAATCTGAATATCACCTTATTTACTAAACTATTTCGATAGGTGCTCTGCCTAATTGAGTTATTTTATTAAGTGATAAACCTATTTTAATTTTGAAGATTCTTATTATTTTTAGAATTATTTATTCTATTATTTTTAATTATTTATATATAACTCAAAAATACACATCAGATTTTTGGCGCCGTTGCCGGGGAAGCCTATTAATTTTCGTGATGTTTTTCCTCTAAGTTCGTTGTAATTTTTGGGAAAAATTTTCATCAACGGTGTGAAATTTATAACGAATTAATTTTGATATGATTTGTTTTATGATATCATTCTCAAGCAACTTTTATTCTTCATGTCTAATTCTTAGAATATCTTTTATCTCTTTGATAGATCTTGGATATTTGCTTGATCGATTTTATTTCATTTAGTTTAGATGTTTCGATTTCATTTGTTTCTTATTTTTAGTTGAGTAGTTTAATTTTGATTGTTTGATTCTTCTTTTTCTTACTTTAGTAGTTTTCTTATGTTACTTGTATTTTGTTTCTCTTGCTTTCATATTGATTCATTTTCTTAAGAATTTTTCTTACTTAGATTATAGATTTTTGGATTTAGATCTTAGGTTAGATGATTTAGTATCATGATTTTTAGGTTTAGTTAGTGTTTTGGTTAGTTTAGATCCCTTAGGTAAACTTCTACTTAGAGATTTTGGTTAGATGTAGCTTAGATATTTTGGATTTAGGTTAACTTTAGTTGATTTAGATTTTATAGCTTAGTTAGTTTAGTGTTTTAGATTAGGTTAGCTTTTGATTCTTTAGATCTTTATCCTTTAGAATAACTTAGATCCTTGGTTTAACATCTTAGTTTGATCTCTAGTTTAGAATTTTTAGATCTAAATTTTTTCTCCTACTTTCTAACTTGATATAGTTTGTTCTAATCTTTCTAACTTGACTCAGTTTGTTCTAATCTTTTCTAACTTGTTCTAACTAGTTCTTAGGTATGGTTAGTATGAGATCTAACTAGTTTTCTAACTTGATTCTCTCTTTGATTGATTTCTATTTCATGTTCTTAGATGTATTTCCATGCTTTCGTGTTATGATTTTTTTTATAGTTGTTATAGATATTATCTTGATTTGTAGGTATTATGCTAGAGTAGTTTAATTTACTTCTCTTCTTAATCTTAGTCTCATTTACTTGTCATTTACTTGTTTTGCATCTTCTTTAGTTGTCTTACATTTCTTAGTTAGTTTTGCATGATCTTGTTATTTTATCTTCATTCCTTTATTTTCTTTAAGAGCTTTCTAGTTTGGTTAGTATTCTAATAATATCTTCAATTCATGAAGAATATTATCTAGATACTTACTTTTGTTAGGAATTGATGTTATATGTTTTTCTTATTTTCTATCTTTTAATTGTTAGCCTTACTTTGCATATGATATAAGTTTTGGTATAGCTTTGCTTTTAATTTCTTCTTTTGAAATTTTTGATTAGATTTTGCATGTAGTAGATTTTTCAATAAATGGTCACCATTGATATTTTTAGATTTGCGTCTTTAGGATTTTATCTAGTAGTCTTTGAATTCTTTAGTTAATAAATAGTACAGCCTTTTTGTTGAGTAGTAAGCATTCTTAGAAACTAATTCTAAGAAATGCTAGTTTAGTGACCAACATATTTAGTTTAGTTATTTAATTCACTTCATTAGCTTTGTTACATTTCATTTTCAGATTTCAAGTATTTTGTATTGATTGTTTTTGCATATGATTTAGTTAGTTTGCATGTTTTGTTTTTATTTGCAATTGATTTAATATACTCGTATGAATATGCATATGATGTTTTGTCTCATATTATGTTGAATTCCAGTAGTTAATTTTGTGCTTGCATGAATTTGCTGTTCTTTGTTTTCCTTTACTTATCATATGTCTTAGTTGTTTTGATGGTTTTACCAAACTGCATATTACTTAGTATAGCTTTGATTTAGGTAAATATTATTGCATGGATCTTGCTTTACTATCTTTTGCATTCCAGTAGTTAGATTTAGGTATTTTAGTTATTTATATAGATTGCATGACTTCAAGATATCTAGATAGATTACATGTTAGCTAGGTGGCTAGAATAAATTGTATGACTTTTTGTAGCTTCTTGCATGTTTCAGCATGGCCTAGATTTATGTATGTATTTTAATTGCACCTTGTAGTTTCCAGTAGTTCATATATAAATTGTATATATGTACAGCTTTGGTGAATTGCAAATTTCTTCCAGATTCAGTCCTTGTTTGCATGCTGAATTTTCTTTTGTTTGCAAAAAATTTCGTCCAGTAGTTCTTTTTGCATACACTTTACTATATTAATTGATGTATATATAATTTAATCCAATTTGCAGTAGGTAGAATTTTGTTTTTTTGTGTTCTTTGATTTTGCATGGTTAATTTAGATTAGCAAATGCATGATTTTCCTTGTTCTTATTTTCATTTTCCAGTAGGTTAGTGTATGGTATCTTTTGTGAATTCAGTTTTTGCATGATATTGTAAATAATGGTACATAGATTTGTTAGTTGATGTAATTGCATTTCTTTTTGTTCTTCATGAATAGCATATAGTTTGTATGTATATGTTTCACTTCCATCATATAGACATTTTGCATGATCAATTAGAAAATTCAAATGCATGAACTTGTTGTTCTACTTTCCAGTGGCTAGATGTTTTTGTATACTTTTGTACACTGCATTTTCAGTAAAATTATTTTTGGGCAGTCCAGCAGCATTTTGTATGCCTCACTGCTGCTGAATATTAAATCTAGTAGTTTTTGTGTGTTTTGGGTGTAAAATTCCAGCAAACATTCTTACTGACCCTGCTGCATTTTCTTTCTAATATTAGCAGTATGCAAACTGCCCTGCTCCTTAGGTAAATTCCAGCATGCATTTTCCTCTGTTTTACAGAGACATCCAGTAGCAATAATGATTAATTCCTCTGTTTTATTCAAAATTCCAGTAGCTAATTTATGTACATCTCTGTATTTTCTCTGTTTTGTCAAAATTCCAGAACTGAAAATTTCACTTTCCCCTGCTTTTTCCTCTGTTTTTGACAATACCCGATAGCATGAATAATTTATCTTTCAATTTATTTTCCTCAAAAAAAATTTCGGCCAGATTCAGTTGTTATTTTCTTTACTTTTTCTATTCATTTTTGCATGCTATTCAACTTTGTTTCTTTCTCTTTTCCATTTTCATTCTTTTAAAAAGTTTTCTCTACTGTTTTCATTTCTATTCATTTCATTCTTCCAATTCAATTCATTTCATTTTTTAATTTTTATGCATGCCTTTATTTAATTTTGCATACTGTTTTTCTTTTCTTCTCATTTTGTCTTATTTATTTTTCTTTTGGTATCATTTGGTTCTTTTGCATTTTGTTCCTTTTATCCTTACTAATCTCTCTTTTCTTGTTTTGTAGGTAATGTGATTTATTTATCTTGTTTTTCTTGTTCTTTTAATTTCTTTACTAGATCGTTTGTAGTAGGACATTTTTAATCTTGTAATTCCTCTCTTTCTTTGTTTTGTTCTATTCTATCTTTCTTGATTGTTTGTTGAAGGTAAAACAGGAATAAATAGGCTCCGCTAAAAGACCTGGAAATGCAAGTGGGACAATTGTTCAGACAATTTTCGGAACGAGAAAAAGGACTACTCCCTAACAGCACCAAACAAAATTCTATCGAATGAATCGAAAGATGATGTTGTTAGGGGGGACAAAACGAGCCTTATAAAAGTCTTTAAAGAAGGAAGAAGCTCCTAAGAAAGGAACAAAATAAGTTCCAAGCATGCTTGCTCGGAAACAAGATTTGTCTTTCTTCCCTTTCCTTTTTACCGCTTTTATCGAGTAATACTTGGTTTTTGGCGTTTAATATTTGTCTATATCGCTTTATTAGTGGCTGGATGTTCCAGTATAGGTTTTATTATCTTGTTTGTTATATTATTCCCAATTTTTCCGGATAGGGTTTATTTGTTTTATTTATTCAATTTTTAGATGATTTTATTTGTTTTTACTCGACATTTACTATTTGATTTATTTAGGATTTTTTTGATTATCTTTTGTGTTCATAGTTTACTTTCCCGTTGGAAATATAATTTTCTTGTTTTATTTTCTAGTTTTTTGCACTTATTCCCATTTTGTATTTATCGTTTTCTCCCACTTATTTATTTTTCAAATAAGTTTTGGGGTATTAGGTTTTTACACCGAGGACAGTGTAATATTCAAGTTGTGGGGTAGGTGTGTGCTCGTTTTATCTCAATTTGCAAATATTTTCAAAAAATTGCTTAATTTTTCAAAATTTTCAAAATGATTAGTTTACTTGAAAAGATTATTTGTGAACTTTTTGTGGGAATTTGATTTGCTTAGCCGATGAAAGATATCGGTTGTTGATTGTTGAAAGTCTCGAGATTTGATTTGCTTCATCTTGTTGACGATTATAGGAAATTCCTGAAATTCTTTTGACACGGCTATTTTGGTTGGTTGTTCCGATTAGTGGACTACTTTTGGACAGTTTATTTGAATAGTATTAAGTCTTTTGGGAATGGAAATGACTTGAATTTTCACTTGAAAAATTCTTTGAGAGACTTGCCACATTTTTTATTATTTTCGTTGAATAAATTGTTGAATTAAAGGTTGTTTTGCATGTATCCTTTGCTACTTGAGCACCACTTCTTATGGGAATTGAATGCCTGGTGCCCTAAGGTCCTCGGGATCTGGGAGTCATCGGAGTGGAACTCGTTACAAGGGTAGTTAAAGTTGATATTGTTAAGCAAACAATAAAAACCTTGAATAAAAGAGAATAAATTGAATAAAAATTTACTTTTGAATAAGTGGCTTGTTTCTTGAGATTTGATTGTGATTATGTCTCGTTGTTGAAGTTTTCGATCGACCGAACCACTATTTGAGTAATTTGCTTTGAAAGGAAATTTGCTATTTGGATCATCAATTGAGATAGAGCACACACTTCACTCGGGATGATTTTATGATCGTTTTTCGTATTTAAGTTGAAAATGTTTTGTTCAAATTGAGTTTTCTTGACTTAGACATAAAACATTTGATGAGGCATAAAAGTGAATCTTCCTTTAGCACTTTGTTGATGAGATCTTTGAAAAGTAAACTAGTCTATGTTGAAATTTTTGAGAAAATTCATGCACATTTTAAATAAATTGAATTTGCCTTTTGAGCTATTTGATGTTAGTTTGTTTCTTCTTAAACTCCTTTTATTTGATTTGCTTGAGGACAAGCAAACTTTAAGTTGTGGGGTATTTGATAACATCAAATATGATCATGATTTGAGATATAAATTGTGCATGATTTGTGATTATAATTGTATTAAATTGAGATAAATTGATTGATTTTGGGTTTAATTGCAAATATTCTGCCCTTGTAACTTCGGGGCATATAGGTGAAAAAAGATAAATTCAGGAGGCAAAAGTGCAACATTCTGGAAATACGATACGCCCGTGGACGATTTCATACGCCCGTTGCCCCGTGTGCATTACGCCCGTATGAATTAACCGTCTTCTTTACGCCCGTGGCACTCCGGATCAAACGCCCGTAAGGCGTAACAGCATCTAAACGCCCGTAGAGCATAGAGGGCTACGCCCGTAAGGATGCTCTGTCCGGAATATTTTTATGTAAAATGACGATTTTACCCCCGGTTTAGTTTATCTATAAATACTAGAATTATTAGCATTAATGAGATTGGCTTGTATTTTGGAAGGGGTTATGCTATTAAATTGTAATACTCTTTAGGGTTTTTGAATTTAGATCTATACTCTCAAACTTTCATAATTTTGAGATCTAGTTCATTAGTTGTGAGTTGAGTGATTACCTTGTGAGATCTTGTGAGAAGTTGCCTCAACCATAAGGAATTTCTTTAGAGTCTTGCAAGAGAAGAATCAACTTCATCAACTTGAAGGTTTGAAGAAGAGAAGTTTGATCAAAAAGGAGGTTGAAGAGGTTACTCTTCTTTATTTGATTTGTTTGAATTTCAATCTTGTAATTAGACACCAATCCTAGGAACTGTTCTCTCTACATTTCTTTTAGGTAGAATTGGTTGGTATTATTCTACAATTACTTTGGGCAAATTATGGTTTTCATGGATGATTGTTATAGTTTTATTAATTTGATATTGCAATTTCATTCATAGCTTAAAATCTGAATTTTATCTTGAGTATTGAGCTTTGATTTGAGGTTGTAGTTCCGGATTAACACTAATTGTTAGGCCGGGCTAGGACAACAATTAGTGCCAACGTTGATTCGATTAGATTTCCTATTGATGGACCGGAACTAGGATGATTGATGGGAGATTTGATCTTGTCAACATTCAAGTGTTCCTAAATCAATGAATTTCTTGCCACAAACCGTATGGAAGAAATTCTACTCTAGACTTGAATATTGGTGAGATTATGATAGGTATTTCATGATTAATCTTGCCCCTAGTAGTTTGTATCCTTCATTTCTCCTATTAATTCTTATGAGTTTCTACCTTCCATTACTTGCTTGATCTTCTACTTCGCGTTTTTTTACTTTGCTTTCTAGGATTTAGAAATCAATCCTATCATTCTTGATATTGGTTGATTTACTTGTTGAATAATCCTTATTCACAAATCATATTCATAATTAGTTTGATTATATTTTCCACACGGGAATTTAATAGAAGTCTTAGGGGAAAAACGATTTTTATAAATTTAAAATCCGAATATCACCTTATTTACTAAACTATTTCGATAGGTGCTCTGCCTAATTGGAGTTATTTTATTAAGTGACAAACCTATTTTAATTTTGAAGATTCTTATTATTTTTAGTATTATTTATTCGATTATTTTTATTATTTATATATAACTCAAAAATACACATCGGATACTGATGGGAAAATTTTCAAGGTAAATGGTCAAAGGTTAAAATTCTACAAAGAACCATTCGAGGTGGACAATACAGAGGAATATTTCGATTGAGAGAAGGTAGTCCAGCCAAATGACAAAAACAAAGCTCTTTCAAGGGAGGCAAACCCCGTGTTTGTTCTTTTTCCCCTCCCTTTTTTTGTTTTATTTCTTTCTTGTTGCTTGTTTGTGTGTTTGCCTCTTTTTTTGTTTTTGTTCCTTGTTTTTCTATTTTAGGACACTACGTAGTCTTAAACATCTTTCTGCTTTACTTTGTCTTATTTGTTCATAGATGTCTTAGATTAAGTGTGGGGTTTTTCCTCTCCACCTGCCTACAACACCGAGGCACAGTGTTCATTTTAAGTGTGGGGTAGGGGTGAATTTCTATGGGCTAAATTTTTGCTAGATTTTTTTTGAATTTTATGGAAATTTTAAACTCTTTAGGATATCTTATAAACTTTTGAAGTTTGATTTACTCTGCCTATAATAAAAACTATTTGTTTGATTGTAAGAATCTTGAGGATTGTTGTTTGATTTATTCATAGAAACTTGATGCTAGTCTAGTTGTAGGAAATCCCTGTTATCTTGAGCACATCTATTTTGGAAAAATTGTTTGACCGATGGATCACTTTTAGACTTTTAGTTAAATAGTGTTAGACCATTTGGATGTTGTGATAGCTATTATGGTAACTTGATAGGGGTTTGAGAAGCATGCCACTATTTATTTTTTTTCTGTTATTTATTTTGATAAGGGTAGTTTGCAAGTGTTTTTTGCTACTTAGGAATCACACCCGAAGGGAATTGAATGCCTGGTGCCCTAAGGTCTTTGAGGTCCGGGAGCCACCGGAGTGAGACCTGCTACAAGGGTAGTTAAAGTTAACATGGTTAAGTAAATGCTTATACCCATCGCATTGAAAAGAAAAATAAATATATATATATATATATATATATGTTTGAAAAAAAAGAGAGTATATATATAGAAAAAAAAAAAGAGAGAGTAATAAGTGTGGCATTGTGACTTGATCCCTAGATGGTTAATTGTAATTAGTCAGTTGACGCGTCTAAATGATCAACATACTATCTATCTACTAGTTTGAAGGGAAGTCTATTGTTTGGATGATGAGTCGATTAGAACACACACTACACCCAGGGGAGATTCTATGATTAGATGTGTGTTGATTTAATATGGATATTTTGAATTATTGCTTCTTGATTTTCACATGATACATTTGATGAGGCATTAGGAGTAATTCACTCTTTGATAGTCTATTCGATTTTCTGCACGCGTTTAAATTGTTGAACACCTCCTATGCTTAATTGATGAACATGATTAGTTGAGTTATATGTGTTTTCTCGGACTATATTTAGTAGTTTGCTTGAGGACAAGCAAAAGACTAAGTGTGGGGTATTTGATAACTCGATTTTATATCGTGTTTTTATACATTAATTGTGTTCAATTCGAGTTAATTATGGAATTAATTGGATTTCATTAATGGAAATTACGAAATTTTTTTCTTTTTTTTTTTTTTGAAGTTTCAGGACCAAAATTGAAGAAAGGAAGAAATCAAGGACTAAAAGTGCAATTTTTGGAAAAAAATGATCAACACGGGCGTGTTCCGCCCCGTGTTGCCTGGCCGTGTGTTCCGGCCGTGTTCCTGGCCGTGTTCCCCGCGTGTGTTGACGGTATTTTTGTCGTCCCACATCATATTTTCACCGTTTTCAGCCCCTTTTCTACTCCTATAAATAGATGCACTCCCCCCGTTTGTTGAAGCACACCAGAATCACCCAGCAACAGAGCATTTACATGTTTCTAGCCAATAGAAATTTCTTGATAAGCTCCAGTCTAGTTTTCGGTTTTCATTTTTCTTTCTTCTCGAGTGTAGGGTTGAGCCTCGACCATAAGGGATACCCTATAGTTTAGTTGAGGGGGAGTGGTAGCTGAAGATCTTCAGGAGCGGGATAAGGATCCCGAGTACGAGTCTCTGCGAGGTCCGGAGGATTAAGCCAGTCCGTGGAAGCAGTGAGAGCAACGCGACAACTTTCTCTTTCCTTTTCTTTTCGTTCTTGTATTACTTTTCCTCCATATGTTATGATTTTGTGTCCTAAGATTCTCTTTATTTAGATTGATTAATTAATGATTTATACATTTCCGGAAAGGATACGTTTTAATATACCTTATGAATTGCTTATTGTTTTACGCTTTCGATTTGATTCTCGTATTGAGTTTATGCTATGAAACTTAGGTTGATCCATGATACTACAATAGTTAATTAAATTGACGGTTTGTTTAGGAGACCCGACTATAGGAGAATTTACAAATTGCCGGATTAGGTCTAATAACTTGCATCGACCATAATGAGGTTAGGAAGCCTAATAATCTCGAGTTAGTAATCAATGCAAATCATAAAATTAACTTCTTAAATTCACGACTTAATAATTAATCTACAAAGGTTTAGGATTACTTGCAACGACCCGTATTGAGGTAATCAATTTAGATAACTCGGGTATGGTAGTAAGACGATTCAAATTCATAATTGCCTTAGATCCGTTTGCAAACCGAACTTTCGAACATTGTTCACCTTAATTAATCATACGTACTTCATTAGAGATCTTAGTCAATTATTTTCCGTTCTTGTTTTAAATAGTCTTTAAACAACTTATCCGAATTGAATGGACACGTATGACTAATTCCCCGTACCTTAAAGATTGTCATAATTGGTAAAAACTAACCATCCGTCACCAACGTTCCCGAGGATACGATATTTATAAATTAAAAATCGTGGTACTCCCATGTTACTATCTCTGCATGCAATAGGTACTCTGCCTTAGTTGTGTTTGATTATGTGACACTGTTTTGTGATACTGTTTTTATATTATTTTCTTTATATGTTCAATTCGAGTTAATTATGGAATTAATTGGTTGAAATTAGTTGAAAATACCATCTAATTACATTATTTTGGTTTCAAGAAAGTTTCGGGGACTAAATTACAAAATTGGACAAAACTAGGGGGAAAAGTGTAATTTTTGGAAAGTTTGGACGGCCATGCATTTAATCCGCACGGCCAACCACCTGGACGGCCATGCAATTTATCCCTGGACGACATGTACCTTATCTAGATAGCCATGCACCCATCTTGACGGCCGTCTGGAGCTCAAATCGCGCATTAATTCTCAATATTTTCACTCGAAAAATGTCCAAAATTCCCCCAAAATCACCCCTATGTATAGAGGTATCATTTTCAAGCTTTTGGCAGATCGGAATCACTAAGAACAACGAGAACATGAGTTCTAACGTAGATCCGAGTAGAGTTCTCGTAGATTTTCAGTTTTTCAGTTTTTCTTTCTTCTTGAGTATAGAGTTTGAGCATCGACCGTAAGGGATAACTCTATAGTCCAGTTGAGAGGAGCAACCTCTGAAGAACTTTAGTGCGAAATAAGGTTCTAAAGTACAAGTTTTATCGAGATCCGGGAGGATTGAGCCATCCCGTGGAAGCCAGTGAGAGTAAAACGACAACTTTCCTTTTCTTTACATTCTTATGTTACTTTTCCTTTGCCTGTTATGATTTTGTCTCCTAAGATACTCTTTATTAGATTGATTAATTAATGATTTATACATTTTTGGAAATGATACGTTTTAATATACATTGTGAATTATTTATTGTTTTACGCTTTCAGTTTGATTTCCGTATTAAGTTTATGCTATAGAACTTATGTTGATGCATAATACTATAATAGTTAATTAAATTGATTGTTTGTTTGGGAGACCCGACCGTAGGAGATTTTACAAATTGCCGCGATTAGGTCTAAAAACTTGCGGCGACCGTACTGAAGTTAGACCACCCTAATAATCTCGAGTTAGTAATTAATGCAAATCTTAAAGTTAATTTATTAAATTGACGACTTAATAATTAATCTACAAAGGTCTAGGATTACTTGCACCGACCAGTATTGAGGTAATCACTTTATATAACTCGGGTATGGTAGTAAGATAATTCAAATTCATAATTGCCTTAGACCCGTTTGCAACTGAACTTTCGAACACTGTTCACCTTAATTAATTCATATGCACTTCATTAGAGATCTTAGCTAATAGTCTTTCCATTCTTATTTTAATTATTCTTTAAACAACAAACCCAAATTGAATGGACATCTAGGACTAGTTCCTTGAACTTCAAAGATTATCATAATTGGTAGAAACTAACATGCTGTCACCAACGTTTGGAGGATACAATATTTATAAATTTAAAATTGTGATGCTCCCGTGTTACTATCTCGCATGCGATAGGTACTCTGCCTTAGTTGTGCTTGATTTAGAGAAACTTTTCTATGAGTTTAATTGCTTTATATGATACTATTTTCTTCTCACTCCAAATGCACACCAAATTTTTGGTGTCGTTCGGGACGCTAAATTCTTAAAATTTTTAAAATTCCTGATCAAAATTTTAGAAACTTTATGATTTATTAATGGAAGTATCTATCCTTTATGATTTGATTAATAGAATTAGACCTCACTTTCCTAAGTATAAGGTTTTCCTAAATTGTTAATTTTAGAAATTATCTAGAATTAAATAATTAAGGTCATCTAGGTTTAGAAAATTCATTCTAAAACCATACGGAAAAACTCTAGAAATTATCTAAGGTTGAAAAAAAAAAAAAAAAAAATCACTCAAAAAATTTTTCCACTGCCTTCTTCTTATATTATTGAAACTTCATGCCTAATCTATCTTTGGTATAACAACAAAAAAATTTGAATTCATCATGCAAGGATCCACCTGAATTGAAACCTAATGAGCTACTTTTGTATATAAAAATAGTATATATAAATGAATAAAATAGTAATAAAAATAATAGGAAATCTCAAGAATAAAATAGGTTTGTGACTTAAATAATTAACTCATCTAGGCAGAGTACCTATCGTATAGTTAGTTATTAAAAGTAAGTATCAAGATTTTAAAATTTATAAATATCGTTTTCCCCAAGACGTCTATTACGAAATAGTGTGGAAAAATATAATTAGGTCAACTATGATAATGTTTTGGAATTATGAATCAATCTCAAGTAATTCAACAAATATCAAGAGTGATAAGATTGAAATCTAATTTCCTAGAAAGCAAGGTAAAATAAAGCAAAGTAGAGAATTAAGCAAGTAGTGGAAGGTAGACACTCAAAGGAAAATCATAGGTAAAATGGAGGATACAAACTACTAAGGGCAAGATTAATCATGAATTAACTATCATAATCTCACCAATATTCAAGTCTAAAGATGAACTTCTTCAATACAATTTGTTGCAAGAAATTCATAGATTCGGAACACTTGAATGTTGACAAGATCAAATCTCCCATCAATCATCCTAGTTCCGGTCCATCAAAAGGAAATCTAATCAAATCAATTTGGCACTAATCATATGTCCTAGTTCCGGCCTTACAATTAGTGTTAATCCGAAACTACAACTTCAAATAAAAGCTCAACTCAAAATACAATTCAATACCAAAGCTAATATAGAAATTGCAATTCAAATCAATAAAACCACAATATTCAATCCACGAAAACCATAAAATGCCCAAAGTAAATTGTAAGATAAAACCAACCATTTCTACCTAAGAGAAATGTAGAAAGAAGAGTTCCTAAGGTTGGTAACTAGATACAAGATAGAAATTACAAAATGTAATTGAAGTAAGGGAAAGAATTATGTTGTATCAATGGTTTGTTGAAACAAACAACCTTCTTCCTCTTCAACTCCCTCCTTGTAATTCTTCTTGTTCTTCTTCAAACTTCAAATTGAGATAGTTGAATCCTCTCTTGCAAGACTTCAATGAAACTCCTTACGATTCGAGGCAATCTCACAAAAAGAACTACAAGAGACTCTTACAACTACAACAATTGAGAAAGATCTCAAAAGAAATGAAAATTACAAAGTATAGATCAAATATCAAGTCTCACCAACAATTTCAAAGATCAAATAAAATGCACAAAATATCCAAAACTAATCAATACTACTAGCAATCTAGCCAATCAGCCTAACAATACTGAAAATCCTATTATTTATAGATATCCGAAATTGGGGGTAAATTAGTCTTTTTAGATAAAAATTCTCTAAAAAATTGGAACAATGAATCAACACGTGCTTAGTGACTGGTATGTCACCGAGGGCGTGTTCTTTTGACCGTGTTCATCCTTCATCAAGGGCGTGTTCAATGACCGAGCACGTGTTCCGCCAGTGTTTCTAGGCATGTTAAGTCTTTATTCAGGGCGTGTTCTTCAGCTGAGCGCGTGTTCTTTGACTGGGCATATACAACTTTCCGGAATTTGCATTTTTGGTCCCTTAAGTTCACTCTTTTGGTCAATTAACCCCAAGAACTTTCTGAAATGAGAAATATCACAATTAAGTACACAATTAACAAATTTATCTCAATTTACTCTAATAAACCTCAACAATTATGCGCAAATATCCTTCCAAAACATTATCAAATTTAGCGTTATCACAATACCCCACAACTTAAACTTTGCTTGTCCTCAAGCAAATCGTAGAAGGAATTTCAAAGAAAAATCAATCGAAAAAAATCAATTAGTAAGTGCATAAATGTTTCTCAAAGAATTCAAATTAACTAGTTTACCTTTCAAAGATCTCAAGGAATGATTCACTTCTATCCCTCATCAAGTGTTTTCATGTTTAAGTCAAGAAAAATAAATTTGAACAAATCACTTTCAACTTAAATACGAAAAAAGATCATAAAAGCATCCCGAGTGGAGTGTGTGCTCTATCTCGGTTAGTGATCCAAATATCAAATTTCCTCTCAAAGCAAATTACTCAAATAGTGGTTTGGTCGATCAAAAACTTCAACAACGAGACATAATTACTATCAAATCTCAAGAAACAAGCCACTTATTCAAAAGCAAATTTTTATTCAATTTATTCTTTTCTTTTTCTTTTTTTTTCAAGGTTTTTCCATTTGCTTAACAATATCAACTTTAACTACTCATGTAACGAGTTCCACTCCGATGACTCCCAGATCCGGAGGACCTTAGGGCACCAGGCATTCAATTCCCATTCGGAGTGATGCTCAAGTAGCAAAGGATACATGCAAAACAACCTTTTATTCGAAAATTTATTCAACGAAAATTAATAAAAATGTGGTAAGTCTCTCAAAGAATTTTTCGAGTGAAAACGCAAGTCATTTCCATTCCCAAAAGACTTAATACTATTCAAATAAAATGTCCAAAAGTAGTCCACTAAACAATCAACCAAGAATAGCTGTGTTAAAAGAGTTTCAGAATTTCCTATAATCTCGCTCGTACCAAGTATCAACAAGATGAAACAAATCAAATCTCGAGACTTTTAACAATCAACAAATAGTGTATATCATCGGCTAAGCAAATAAAATTCCCACAAAAAAGTTCACAAAATAATCTTTTCAAGTAAACTAATTATTTTGAAAAATTCAAAAAAATTAGCAATTTTTTTCAAAATACAACGTAAATTGAGCACACACCTACCCCACAACTTGAATATTACACTGTCCTCGGTGTAAAAAGCTAATACCCCACAACTTATTTGAAAAATAAAGATGCGAGAAAATGAAAAATACATAAAGGGAATAAGTGTGAAAAACCTGAAAAATAAAATAAAATAAAAAATAAATAAATAAAAACAAGAAAATTTTATTCACAACGGGAAAGTACACTATGAACACAAAAGATAATCATATAAATCCAAAAAAATCAAATAGTACATTCCGAGCAAAAACAAATAAAAACAATAACTAAAAAGAAATTAAATGAAGTAAATAAACCCTATCCGGAACATCCGGTTCTAATCATAATAAACATAAAAGGTCCTATACTGGAACATCCAGTAACTAAGAAAGCGATTTAGACAATTATTGATGCCAAAAACTAAGTATGACTCGATAAAAGCGGTAAAAGGAAAGGAAAGAAAGACAAATCTTGTTTTCATGCAAGCATGCTTGGAGCTTATTTATTCCTTTCTTTGGAGCTTCTTCCTTCTTCAATGACTTTTAAAAGGTTCTCTCTGTCCTCCCTAACAACCTTATCTTTTTATTTTTTTTTCGACGGAATTTTTTTTGGTCTTTGTTAGGGAGTGATCCTTTTGCTCATTCCGAAAATTGCCTGGTCAATTGTCCCACTTGCATTTCCGGGTTTTGTAGCGAAACCTTTTAGTTCTTATATACCTTCAACAAACAAACAAGAAAGATAGAATACAACAAAACACTAAATAAAAGAGATTACAAGAGGTATAAAAATTTCCTACTACAAACAATCTAGTAAAGAAATTAAAAGAACAAGAAAGACAAGAGAAAGAAAGCAAAGTACCTACAAAACAAAAAGGGAGAAATTAGTAAAGAAAATAGGAATAACATACTAGAGAACCAATTAATTAACAAGAAATACTAAATAAAGCAAAATGAGAAAAAGAAAAGAAAACAATGAATAAATGAAATGGAAAAATCATGCAAATGAATTAAAGAATGAAATAAAGAATGCATACAGTAAAAGGAAGTTTAAAAGAATTTAAAATGGAGGAAGAAAGAAAAAGAAATGAAACGCATTCAAAAGGAATTGAAATTAAAAGAAAAAGAAATTAATTGCAGTTAATTTGAACGAAAATGGAGGAAAACAAATTAACAAGCAGTATGCATGCTATCGGGTGAAGTAAAAACAGAGGAAAAAGCAAGTGAAATGAAAGAATGCTCACTGGAATTTTCTAAAGAACAGAGCAAAAACAGAATTTCACATGAAGTGGCTACTGGAATTTTTACAAAAACAGAGGGATAAAGGAGTAGCCTACTGGATTTTACAAAAAGAACAGAGTATTTTGCATACTGAAGTTACTGGATTTAAGATGCAGCAGAGGAAGCATATACATATAGCTATTGTACTGGACAGAATCAAAAATTTACCCACGTTGTACATATATATTTCTATATCTAATGCTTCTGAAAAATACTTATAAATCAAAAAGAACAATTGCACACTTTCTGTACTAAATTTCGATTAAAGTGTACTACATATACATTTATATGTATGTACTAAAAATAGGAACAATAAAGAAACTGAAATTATATAAATCTAATGTACCTATACATATTATACTGTCATGCACTACCTACTAAAATGCAGAAGTAATCCATGCAAGCAACTAACTATATTGACCATGCAAACAAAACTACTTAAACTACTATTCATATTGAAAATTAAAACTAAACACCATGAAATGTAGCATATATATACATACAAACATGCTACTTCCATTAACGTGGGAGACAAAGAAAATGTAATATATATATACAACTAATATACCTAAGTCTAACTACTGGAATGCAACAAGTAGTAAGATAAAATTAATGCATTACATATAATTTACCTAAATACCAGGAATCACCATGCAAACTTGATGTGTTATTTTTTTTTCAATGAAAAAGGGATCCGGTATTATAAATAATCAAACAAATACAGAGAGAACAAGACAGCAACCTATTAAGAGGGCTGTCCCAGTTTACAAGTAACGAGTAATTCAATCACTCTATACAAAATGCGCCTAACAAAAAAGCAAAAACCCGCCATCTACTAGATTGGTGGACCGTTTGATTCCTAGCGTACCACAACTCGTGGATAGTCCTCCCGAAATATATATTTCCAAGAAAGCTGATTTGTCTTTCGTTCCATCAACCTAGAGAGGTTCAAACCGAGCGATCATCAACCGAGTTAGTTGTCCAAAAATTCGCGCATCGGCCCCCTCGCAGCAGCACGGTCCAGACCTGACGAGCCCTAATGCAGTCCCTCAAAGCATGGAGTGTATTTTCAGTCTCCCTCCCACAACAGACACACAGAGGGTTACCGATGATAGACTTCCGCCAAAGAGAGAGTCCTGTAGGCAAAACGTTGATGTTTAGCGAGCCAGGAGGGTCATGGAGGGCCTAGTAGGACCCTTAAATTTCCACAGCTCCTGCCAACCCCCTTCATCGCCCGCATCTAACCCCCGTACAAATCAACCCTGTAAACACTAGCCGAGCTGAAACTACCGAGCTCACTAGCATCCCACCTCCATTGGTCAGGTTGTGACATATCACACCCGTGATTGCGAAGCTCATAGATTGTATGTGTGTCTAGGTAACCTCCTAGCTCTTGCAACTGCCAATTTCCACCGAGTCCCCAGTGTCCGAGACTCGTCTACGAGCCATTGCTTGGGTATATCGGTCCCGCATTTGTCGAAAGTCTCCCAAGAGGGCGGCCAATTGTGTCCCAAAAAGGGGTCGTTCTACCATCTCCAACATTCCATTGGATACCCTCCTTCAAGACCTCCCCCCCGAATCATGCTCTTCCAAGATTGGGACTTAACAGACCTTTCCTGAAGCCTCCGCAACCCATGCAACCCCCCATATTTCGCGCACGGAACTCTCGCCCAAAGTTGTTGCGGACCCTTCGAGAAATCTCCGCACAATCCTGGCCAGCCAGCTTTTGTATGCTTCAACTTCCTCAATCCCAAACCCCCGGATGCCTTCGTTGAGCACACACGATTCCAAGCAACAAGATGCATGGACCGCTGGTTCTCCTTGGCGACAGAGAAAGTTCCGGTTGATCCGCTCCAATAATTCCAGAGTGCTAGATGGTATAAGAGAAGCCTGCATTGAGTAGCCCGGGATGGTTGACGTGACGATGATCAATCAAAATAGCCCGGGCTACTCGAGATAGAGACCTCATTTTTCCAGCTAGACAATCTCCCGCGAACCGTTGCAACCACCCGATCATACGTATTTCCGGTTGTCCCGGGAGTGAAGTAGAGGGATGCCAAGGTATAACCCAAGATTCTCGGTCATCGGAATCCCAAAACTCCCACTAATTTGGCGTTGGAGTTGCTTCGGGGTGTTTGAGAGAACCAAACGACCGACTTGTGCAGATTCACCTTCGCCCGACGGTCACAAAACCCAGCCATCGATCGTATCATAATATCCCCCTGGGGAATGGAAGCCTTCCCGAATAAAAGGAGGTCGTCGAAGAGAATAAATGTGAGATCTCCAGGCCCATTACGGGAAGCACGCAGTGGCCGCCACTCCTTCCGATCAACGGCACGGGAAATCTGCTGCCCCAACACCTCCATGCAAAGAACAAAAAGGTAAGGGGAGAGCGGATCACCCTGCCGGAGGCCCCTCTCAGGCTGGAATGCTGGGAGTTGACGCCCATTCCAAAGAACTGTAAGTGAAGTCGAGGAGATGCACGACATGATCAATTCAACCAAGTGGAGGCAAAAGCCCGCCGCAACCAAAGCACCTCCCGTAAGAACGTCCAACTGACACGATCATATGCTTTTTCAAGGTCCACCTTGACCACCATACCCCCCTGTGCTCCTACTTTTCGTTGGAGAGAATGAACCATTTCTTGGGCAATCACAACATTGTCAACCGCCTGTCGCCCGGGTATAAAGCTAGCCTGATGTGCCCCAGTGAGTTTGGTCATTAAGGGTTTCAATCTATTAGCCAAGATCTTTGTTACCACTTTACTAAGCACGTTGCATAAAGCAATGGGTCGAAAGTGGCTCATCGTTTCTGGCTGTTTCTGTTTGGGAATAAGGCAAATGGTGGTGAGATTGTCCTCCTTTCGAATCTGTCCGAACGCAAAACAGCTTGCACATATTGACACACCGACGCTCCCACTGTCTCCCAACAATCCTGGAAAAAGCCTGAGGTAAAGCCATCCGGACCAGCCGCCTTGGAGGGACCTATTTGGAACATTGCAGCCCCGATTTCAGCCTCGGAAACATCCCTATTTAACCACCGCTTATCTGCATGAGTGAGGTTCGGAAATGTCCATGAACTACTGTCACAAGGACCCGTCGGAGAAGCCATATAGAGGTCCTGAAATACTGCGTTTGCCCATACTTCTAGAGTGGCTGGATCATCCGTCCAAGTACCCGAAGAGGACTTCAGTTGTACAATATGTTGCCGCCGGCGACGAATAAGAGTCGACATATGGAAGAAGCTAGTATTTCTCTCCCCCTCCTTTATCCATGTTACCCGTGACTTCTCCCGCCAATACAACTCCTCTTGCTCCGGAATGCCATCCAACTCAATCAACAACTTATCCTCCAAGCTGCTGCCGTAAGGTACACCTGGTGGACTTCAAGCAACCGTTGAACTCCTGCTAACCGATTTAGGCAGCGCCGTTTGCGGACAAAGATATTCCCAAAGCGTTCCCTGTTCCATACAGAGGCTAGTTCCCTGACCTTAGCCATCCCGCACACCGGATTCATACCCCCGATCTCCCAAGCTTGTTGTACAAGAAGGTGAAACTCAGGTTGCTTCAGCCATACCCCTAGGATACGAAAAGAATCCCCCCGGTGCTTTGGAAGCCTGTCGAGGGAAGTCGACAAAAGCACAGGATGATGATCAGAGTGCAATCGGGGTAGGTGTTGAACATGAGCCTCCGGAAAACGAAGTTGCCAGCCCTTGTTACACCATGCCCGATCCAGTCTCTCACAAATCCGGCTCAGTCCTTTTCTCTGATTGGTCCACGTAAATCGGTATCCCGAGAATCCCAAATCTAGAAGCTCACAATTAGAGATCATGCTCCAAAGACCAACGGCCTGGGTACTACGAACCATTCTGCCCCCAAACTTGTCCTCCGGAGTCGGGATTTGATTCCAGTCACCAATAAGAACCCACGGTACCTTAACACATGATCCCGGTTTAACCAGATAATCCCACAATTCCCCTCTAACAGCCCAGGAGGGAGGCATACACCATAGATAGGACCCAATCCACTCGCGAATGATTGTGAACAATAGCCGTAATACACCGATCATGTACAGCAGCTACCTCCAACTCAATGCAACTATCATCCCAAAGGCACCAAATGCCCCCCACAAATCCTACTGCCTCTGCACAAGTATACTTAGTGAAAGAGGAAGACCGAAGAATGCGGTCGATATTACCCGAGCTTTGCACTCTAGTTTCTACTAACAACAAAATGGTTGGATTATACATGCGAAGTAGTTCTCCTAGGTGTCGGTGGAAGCTGTTTGATTTCGCACCCGACAATTCCAGGAGAGAATCTTAATGTCTTTGAAAGACATTAAACCAAAGAGAAAGAAGGTTTGCCCCTCACCGGGGAGAGCATCATAATTGGAAGACATACTGTCTCACTTGCCAACGGCATGGGTGGCTGTTGATCGGGGGCACTGGCGGAGAGACTGCTCCGCATGTCAACATGATCAATGTGTACGCTCTCGTCGTCGCCTCGAACCAGATGTGGGCTTGGTGGTTCTCCCCTTACCCTTGGCTCTCTGCTTTCCCTGTGGGCCTCCTTTGCCACCGGTCTGGACTAGGGTAGTAACCTCCTCAGACGGACTAGGTTGGGCCTGGATATTGGATGACGCCTGCACTGGCTTGGACTGGCCCACTGCAATAGAGTTGGCAGGCCCCCTATCCTCAGGCAGATCACGGACCCCCACTGGACCCTTGCCCTTGCAGGCTGTACTTGACGGCCCAGCAATTGCATTGATCTTAGCCTTGAGAACCGCTACTTCTTCAGCCAGACTACTCCCTTCCTCATGCATGCTACTTAGCATGGAAAAACGGGAACCCGTCCCAATGACCTCCTTCCCTTTTTGTCGAAGTCCCCGATTTCCGCCGTTATCCTTCACCTTCCCTGTCCCATCCGAGGAAAAAGTGAACCTGACAGTGGCGGGTAATTCAGTTGGATGAGAGCTCGACCCACGCGCTATTGTCCTCGGTTGATTGTCCATCCCTTGATTAGCAGATGGCTTACCCGCACCTCTGCTCCCTTGTCCTTTCTTCCTGTTCCGGTACACCGGCAGCATCCATGGCCCATACGGCCCTTGGGGGGAAGGTTCAGGATCTGCTGGTCGGCTGGGAATTGCCTTAGCCTCCGATTGTCCCACCCCACTTGATGTGTTATTTTGAGTTATATATAATATTAATATAAATAATCGAATAAATAATACTAAAAATAATAAGAATCTTCAAAATTAAAATAGGTTTGTCACTTAATAAAATAACTCAATTAGGCAGAGCACCTATCGAAATAGTTTAGTAAATAAGGTGGTATTCAGATTTTAAATTTATAAAAATCGTTTTTCCCTAAGACTTCTATTAAATTCTAGTGTGGAAAATATAATCAAACTAATTATGAATATGATTTGTGAATAAGGATCATTCAACAAGTAAACCAACCAATATCAAGAATGATAAGATTGATTTCTAAATCTAGAAAGCAAATTAAAAGCAAGTAAAGTAAAATCATGGATGAGATAATATTGAATATGTGAAGAACTCACTAAACACATTAGAGAGAGTGGGGGATACACTTCACAACAAAATCAAGTATCATGATTCAACTATTACAATTTCACCAAATCCGAGTCTAAGGATGAACTTCCTCAATACGTGTCGTTGAAAGAAATTCATACGTGAAGAACAACTCGAATATATTAGTAAGATCAAATCCCTACTAATCATCCAAGGTCCAAGTACATCAATAGGAAGACAATCCAACTAATCTAGCACTAATCGTATATCCAAGGTCCGGCTTAACAATTAGTGTTAACCCGAACCACAAAATCGAATTAGAGCTCAACTCAAGATAAACAATCAAATCAAAGCCATAATTGAAATTGCAATTCAAGTTAATGAAATCATAACAATCAACTCACAATAGATCAATCTCATAGTGAAAGTATAACATGAAACCAACCACTTCTACCCTAAAGAAATGTAGGAGAAGAGAGTTCCTATTAGGTTGGTAAACTAGATTACAAGAATTATCAACAAAAATACTTGAAGAAGGTAAGAAAATAATTCCAAAACCAGTTGTCAATTGAATCCGGAAAGATCTCTACACCTCAACTTTCTTCTTGAATCCTCTTCTTGCTCCTTGAAGCTTGAATGATTGAAGTAGCTCAAAATCCTCTTGATCAAGTCACAAAACTCTACCTCATAGACCAAGGAGAGATTTCATAACCTAACTAGAAACATTTATTCACTAAAACAATCTA
Source organism: Cynanchum wilfordii (assembly GCA_025388415.1). Classification (NCBI taxonomy): domain Eukaryota; kingdom Viridiplantae; phylum Streptophyta; class Magnoliopsida; order Gentianales; family Apocynaceae; genus Cynanchum; species Cynanchum wilfordii. Next base: position 24,398 of record JAHSUH010003907.1, read on the forward strand.
GGGAATTATCTAATCAAAAGTATTCAATCAAAGTAATAGAAAATTCCCCAAATTCTATACCAAAATATATGAAATTGAAGAAGAACCCAATATGATATTCAATATCTAAAACAATGTGAGATACTAACCAATCCAACCTCTATCCAACTTAATCCAACCTCAAATATTGGTAAAAATCCCAATATTTATAGATAACCAAAACAGGGGTAAAATAGTAATTTTTACAAAAAAGATTCTGGACAGAGCATCATTACGGGCGTGGCCCCTTGGCATTACGGGCGTATTGAGGCAGTTAAGGGCAACGGGCGTAGAACAAAAAGGGCAACGGGTGTAAAATAAAAATTTGCAAAATCATCAACACGGGCGTGTTCATGGCCGTGTTGATGGTCGTGTTCACCGCTGAGCCCGTGTTGCTGGGCATGTTCATGCACTGCTGCTGGATCAATCGGAACACGGGCGTGTTCCTCTTCTTGGTTGGGTGTGTTTAGCCTCTTGGCTGGGCGTGTTCAGCTTCAGAAATTACATATTTAGTCCCGAACTTTACTCTTATGATCAATTAGCCCCACGAACTTCCTGAAAACAGAAATATCACAATTAAGTGCGCAATTAACATATTTATCTCAATTTACTCTAATAATCCTCAACAATTATGCACAAATACCCTTCCAAAACATTACCAAATTTAGTGTTATCATAATACCCCATAACTTAACCTTTGCTTGTCCTCAAGCAAATCAAAGAATGAATTTGAACAAACAAATCTTTGAAGAGAAGTGCATAAATGTTTTCTCAAAGAATTCAAACTAACTAGTTTACTTTTCAAAGATCTCATAAACAAAGTGTTTATGGAATGATTCACTTCTATACCTCATCAAGTGTTTTCATGTTTAAGTCAAGAAAAATCAATTTGAACAAATTATTTTCAACTTAAATACAAAAAATGATCATAAAAGCATCATGAGTGAAGTGTGTGCTCTATCTCAATTAGTGATCCAAATAGCAAATTTCTTCCCGAAGCAAATTACTCAAATAGTGGTTCGGTCGATCAAAAACTTCAACAACGAGAAATAATCACAATCAAATCTCAAGAAACAAGCCACTTATTAAAAAGTAAATTTTTATTCAATTTATTCTCTTTTATTCAAGGTTTTTATTGTTTTCTTAACAATTAACTACCCTTGTAACGAGTTCCACTCCGATGACTCCCAGATCCCGAGGACCTTAGGGCACCGGGCATTCAATTCCCCTAAGAAGTGGTGCTCAAGTAGCAAAGGATACATGCAAAACAACCTTTTATTCAACAATTTATTCAACGAAAATAATAAAAATTGTGGCAAGTCTCTCAAAGAATTTTCAAGTGAAAACGCAAGTTATTTTCATTCCCAAAAGACTTAATACTATTCAAATAAATGTCCAAAAGTAGTCCACTAATCGGAACAACCAACCAAAAATAGTTGTGTCAAAAGAGTTTTTTCAGTATCAACAAAATGATACTGAAAATGAACTAAATCAAATCTCGAGACGTTCAACAATCAACAACCGATATCTATCATCGGCTAAGCAAATCAAATTCCAAAACAAAGTTCACAAAATAATCTTTTCAAGTAAACTAATTATTTTGAAATATTTGAAAAATTCGAAAAATTTAGCAATTTTTTGAAAATATTTGCAAATTGAGATAAAACGAGCACACACCTATCCCACAACTTGAATATTACACTGTCCTCAATGTAAAAAGCTAATACCCCACAACTTATTTGAAAATAAATAAGTGCGAGAAAACTATAAATACAAAACGGGAATAAGTGCGAAAAACTAGAAAAATAAAAACAAGAAAATTATATTCAAAACGGGAAAGTAAACTATGAACACAAAAGATAATCACAAAAATCCAAATAAATCAAATAATTCATGCCGAGCAAAAACAAATAAAATCATCTAAAAAGTGAATAAATAAAACAAGTAAATTCTATCCGGAACATCCGGGAATAAAATAACAAACAGAATAATAAAACCTATGCTGGAACATCCAGCCACTAATAAAGCGATATAGACAAATATTGAACGCCAAAAACCAAGTATGACTATATAAAAGCGGTAAAAAGGAAAGGGAAGAAAGACAAATCTTGTTTCCGAGCAAGCATGCTTGGAACTTATTTTGTTCCTTTCTTAGGAGCTTCTTCCTTCTTCAATGACTTTTATAAGGCTCGCTTTGTTCTCCCTAACAACTTCATCTTTCGATTTATTCAATGAAATTTTGTTCGGTGTTATTAGGGAGTAATCATTTTTGCTTGTTCTGAAAATTGCCTGGACAATTGTCCCACTTGCATTTTCGTTTTGTAGCGAAGCCTATCTATTCCTGTTTTACCTTCAACAAACAATCAAGAAAGATAGAATAGAACAAAACAAAGAAAGAGAGAAATTACAAGATTCAAAATGTCCTACTACAAACGATCTAGGAAAGAAATTTAAAGGTCAAGAAGAACAAGGTAAATAAATCACATTACCTACAAAACAAGAAAAGAGAGATTAGTAAGGATAAAAGGATATAAAATATAAGATTATTAAATAATGCTAATCTAATAAAAAATAAGGAAAAGAAAATGAATTAAATTAATTAAATGAAAGAAAGAAGAAAAAGAATGAAAGGATGATAAAGAAGAATGGAATGAAATGTATAAGAAAGAAAGAAGTTTTGAAAGAATGAAAATGGAGAGAGAAATAAAAAGATTTGATAAGCATGCAAAATTGAATAGAAAAGGAAAAGAAATAGAAAAGAAATGGAATGCAAAAGGAATCTGAACGAAAATTTGAAGAAATAAAATTGAGAAGGAAAATTTGCATGCTCTCGGGTAGTGCAAAAACAGGGAGAGAGAGGGGGAAAGTGAAATTCCAGTTCTGGAATTTTTTTGACAAAACAGAGAAAAAAAACAGAGTTGTACATAAATTAGCTACTGAAATTTTGAATAAAACAGAGGAATTAACCATTATACCTACTGGATTTCTCTGCAAAACAGTGGAAAATGCATGCTGGAATTTACCTAAGGAACAGGGCAGTTTGCATATTGCAATTTTCTGGAAACATTACAGCAGAGGCAGTGAGAAAAGCTCACTGAAATTTTACACAAGAACAGAACAAACATGCAACATCTACTGGATTTAATATTCAGCAGCAGTGGTGTAAAAATTCGGCCACTGTACTGCCCAAAATTTCACAAAAACTGAACAAAATCAAGCATACCATAAATTTCAGAATTAAACATTTCAGCAGCAGTGCAAACCACATGTTATTAGATTGCCCGCAATTAATTTTACTGAAAATGCAGTGTACAAAAACATACAAAAACATCTAGCTACTGGAAAATAGAACCAAAAATGTTCATGCATTTGAATTTCTAAATTGATCATGCAAAATGTCTATATAATAGAAGTGAAACATATACATACAAACTATATGCTATTCATGAAGAACAAAAAAGAAATGCAATTACATCAACTAACAAATCTATGTACCATTATTTACAATATCATGCAAAAACTGAATTCACAAAAGATACCATACACTAACCTACTGGAAAATGAAAATAAGAACAAGGAAAATCATGCATTTGCTAACTAAATTAACCATGCAAAATCAAAGAACACAAAAAAACAAAATTCTACCTACTGGACGAAATTTTTGCAAACAAAAGAAAATTCAGCATGCAAACAAGGACTGAATCTGGAAGAAATTTGCAATTCACCGAAGCTGTACATATATACAATTTATATATGAACTACTGGAAACTACAAGGTGCAATTAAAATACATACATATATCTAGGCCATGCAAAAACATGCAAGAAGCTACAAAAAGTCAAACAATTTATTCTAGCCACCTAGCTAACATGTAATCTATCTAGATATCATGAAGTCATACAATCTATATAAACAACTAAAATACCTAAATCTAACTACTGGAATGCAAAAGATAGTAAAGCAAGATCCATGCAATAATATTTACCTAAATAAAAGCTATACAAAGTAATATGCAGTTTGGTAAAACCATCAAAACAACTAAAACATATGCTAAGTAAAGGAAAACAAAGAACAGCAAATTCATGCAATCGAAATCTATCAAATAAAAATCATGCAAACACGATAATCAGAAAACATACAAAAACAAATAATATAAACTAACTACTGGAATTCAATCAAAATAGATGTGCTATACACAAAGAAGTCATGCAAACTAATTAAATAATATGCAAAAACAATTAATATAGCATACTTGAAATCTGAAAATGAAATGTAACAGAGCTAATGAAGTGAATTAAATAACTAAACTAGAAATGTTGGTCACTTAAACTAACATTTCTTAGAATTAGTTTCTAAGAATGCTTATTACTCAACAAAAAGAAAGAACTATACTATACTATTATCTAAAGAACTCAAAGAATACTAAATAAAATCCTAAAGATGCAAGACTAATAGAAATAATGGTCACCATTTATTGAAAAACCTACTTATGCAAAAATCTAAAACTAACTCAAACAATAAATGCAAAAGAAGAAATCTAAATGCAAAGCCATACTTAAATTCAAATCAAGCACATATTAAGGCTAACAAATAAAAGATAGAAAATATGAAAACATCTAACATCAATGCCTAACAAAAGTAAGTATCTAGATAATAAACTAGAAAGCTCTTAAAGAAAATAAAGAAAAGAAGATAAAATGATATGAAAATACAATACTAACTAAGAAATGTAAGACAACTAAAGAAAATGCAAAACAAGTAAATGACAAGTAAATGAGACTAAGATTAAGAAGAGAAGTAAACTAAACTACTCTAACATAATACCTAAAAATCAAGAACAATTCTATAACAACTATCAAAAATCATGAAATGAAAGCATGGAAACACATCTAAGAACATGAATTAAAAATCAATGAAAAGAATCAAGTTAGAAAACTAGTTAGATCTTCTACTATCCATACCTAAGAATCTAATTAGTTAAAAGGATTAGAACAAACTAAGTCAAGTTAGAAAGATAGGAAAAACAATTAGATCTAAAAATTCTAAACTAAAGATCAAACTAAGATGTTAAACCAAAGATCTAGGTTATTCTAAAGGATAAGGATCTAAAGAATCAAAATCTAACCTAATCTAAGGCACTAAACTAACTAAGCTATCTAATCTAAATCAACTAAAGTTAACCTAAATCAAAAATATCTAAGCTATATCTAACCAAAATCTCTAAGTAAAAGTTTACCTAAGGGATCTAATCTAACCAAAATATTAACTAAACCAAAAAATCATGATACTAAATCATCTAACCTAAGATCTAAATCCAAAAATCTATAATCTAAGAAAAAGAAATTCTAAGAAAATTAATCAATATGAAAGCAAGAGAAACAAAATTACAAGTAACAAAAGAAAACTACAAAAGTAAGAATAAGAAAAATCAAAGAATCAAAATTAAACTACTCAACTAAAAATAAGAAACAAATGAAATAGAAACATCTAAACTAAATGAAATAAAATCGATCAAGCAAATATCCAAGATCTATCAAAGAGATAAAAGATATTCTAAGAATTACACATGAAAAGTAAAAGTTACTTGAGAATGATATCATAAAACAAATCATATCAAAATTAATTCGTTAAAAATTTCACACCGTTGATGAAATTTTTTTTCCAAAAATCACAACGAACTTAGAGGAAAAACATCACGAAAATTAATAGGATTCCCCGGCAACGGCGCCAAAAATCTGATGTGTTATTTTGAGTTATATATAATATTAATATAAATAATCGAATAAATAATACTAAAAATAATAAGAATCTTCAAAATTAAAATAGGTTTGTCACTTAATAAAATAACTCAATTAGGCAGAGCACCTATCGAAATAGTTTAGTAAATAAGGTGGTATTCAGATTTTAAATTTATAAAAATTGTTTTTCCCTAAGACTTCTATTAAATTCTAGTGTGGAAAATATAATCAAACTAATTATGAATATGATTTGTGAATAAGGATCATTCAACAAATAAACCAACCAATATCAAGAATGATAAGATTGATTTCTAAATCTAGAAAGCAAGTAAAGTAAAATCATGGATGAGATAATATTGAATATGTGAAGAACTCACTAAACACATTAGAGAGAGTGGAGGATACACTTCACAACAAAATCAAGTATCATGATTCAACTATTACAATTTCACCAAATCCGAGTCTACGGATGAACTTCCTCAATATGTGTCGTTGAAAGAAATTCATACATGAGAACAACTCGAATATATTAGTAAGATCAAATCCCTACTAATCATCCAAGGTCCGGTACATCAATAGGAAGACAATCCAACTAATCTAGCACTAATCGTATATCCAAGGTCCGGCTTAACAATTAGTGTTAACCCGAACCACAAAATCGAATTAGAGTTCAACTCAAGATAAACAATCAAATCAAAACCATAATTGAAATTGCAATTCAAGTTAATGAAATCATAACAATCAACTCACAATAGATCAATCTCATAGTGAAAGTATAACATGAAACCAACCACTTCTACCCTAAAGAAATGTAGGAGAAGAGAGTTCCTATTAGGTTGGTAAACTAGATTACAAGAATTATCAACAAAAATACTTGAAGAAGGTAAGAAAATAATTCCAAAATCAGTTGTCAATTGAATCCGGAAAGATCTCTACACCTCAACTTTCTTCTTGAATCCTCTTCTTGCTCCTTGAAGCTTGAATGATTGAAGTAGCTCAAAATCCTCTTGATCAAGTCACAAAACTCTACCTCATAGACCAATGAGAGATTTCATAACCTAACTAGAAACATTTATTCACTAAAACAATCTAGGGAATTATCTAATCAAAAGTATTCAATCAAAGTAATAGAAAATTCCCCAAATTCTATACCAAAATATATGAAATTGAAGAAGAACCCAATATGATATTCAATATCTAAAATAATGTGAGATACTAACCAATCCAACCTCTATCCAACTTAATCCAACCTCAAATATTGGTAAAAATCCCAATATTTATAGATAACCAAAACAGGGGTAAAATAGTAATTTTTACCAAAAAGATTCTGGACAGAGCATCATTACGGGCGTGGCCCCTTGGCATTACGGGCGTATTGAGGCGGTTAAGGGCAACGAGCGTAGAACAAAAAGGGAAACGAGCGTAAAATAAACATTTGCAAAATCATCAACACGCCCGTGTTGATGGCCGTGTTCACCGCTAAGCCCGTGTTGCTTGGGCATGTTCGTGCACTGTGCTTTGGATCAATCGGAACACGGGCGTGTTCCTCTTCTTGGTTGGGCGTGTTCAGCCTCTTGGCTGGGCGTGTTCAGCTTCAGAAATTACATATTTAGTCCCGAACTTTACTCTTTTGATCAATTAGCCCCACGAACTTCCTGAAACAGAAATATCACAATTAAGTGCACAATTAGCATATTTATCTCAATTTACTCTAATAATCCTCAACAATTATGCACAAATACCCTTCCAAAACATTACCAAATTTAGTGTTATCAAAACTATATCTAAATAAAAGCTATGCAAATTATGCTATTACAAAATAGTATGTAGTTTGGCAAAACAATCAAAACGGCTAAATTAATTACCAAGTAAAAGAAAACAAAGGACAGTAAATTCATGTAATCGAAATCTAGCAACTAATAATCATGAAATTAAGCTACTGGAAGTGTAATTTCTAAGAACTCATGGATGGAAGTGTAATCTAGCAACTAATAATCATGTAATTTCTAATTTCTAATAATCAGTAAATTCATGTTTGGTCACTAAATTGACATTTCTTAGAATTAATTTCTAAGAATGTTACCTTAATTGAAAACTAAACTAACATATCATCTAAGGAAATTAAAAATCATTAAATAGTAACCTAAAAATATAATTCTAATGAAAAAGTAATGGTGACCATTCAGTGAAAACAAATCACGCAAACTAAAACTAAATCCTATCAATATATGCAAAGTAAGTAAACTAAATGCAAAGCCATACCTAAACTCATATTAAGCACATAACAAGGCTAACAAAAAGTAAAAGGCATGAAAACTCCTAACATTAGTCCTAAAATCTATTAAAACGAAGTATCACAATAACAATCTCCATGAATTGGAGATTGTTAGATTCTTAGCTACTAACTAAGAATCTAAATCAAAATTCTAAAAAAAAAATTAGTCCTAAAGAAAAAGCGAATCATGAGAGTAAGTCAAGTGTCAAATAACATAAAATTTCTAATCAATTCTAATATAAGAACAAGAAAAAAATCATAGAATCAATGTTAAACTACTCAACTAAAATAAGAAAACAATTAATCAAAGAAATTAAAACATCTAAACTAATGAAATAAAATCGATCAAACAAATATCCGAGATCTATCAAGAAGATCAACGATATTTCAAGAAATAGACAAGAAAAATAAAAGATACTTAAGATTGATTTCATTTAACAAATCGTAACATAGTTGAACTATTATATAATTCACACCGTTACCATGAAAAAATTTCCCAAAAATCATAAGGAATTAAGAGGAAAACTTCATGAATTCAAATAATAGAGTTCCCCGGCAACGACGCCAAAAATCTAATGAGCTATACGTATATAAAAAATAGTAATAAAAATAATTGGAAATCTCAAGAATAAAATAGGTTTGTGACTTAAATAATTAACTTATCTAGGCAGAGTACCTATCGTATAGTTAGTTATTAAAAGTAAGTATCGGGATTTTAAAATTTATAAAAATCGTTTTCCCCAAGACGTCTATTACGCAATAGTGTGGAAAAATATAATTAGGTCAACTATGATAATGTTTTGGAATAATGAATCAATCTCAAGTAATTCAACCAATATCAAGAGTGATAAGATTGAAATCTAATTTCCTAGAAAGCAAGGTAAAATAAAGCAAAGTAGAGAATTAAGCAAATAATGGAAGGTAGAAACTCAAAGGAAAATCATAGGTAAAATGGAGGATACAAACTACTAAGGGCAAGATTAATCATGAATTAACTAACATAATCTCACCAATATTCAAGTCTAAAGATGAACTTCATCAATACAAATCGTTGCAAGAAGTTCATAGATTCAGAACACTTGAATGTTGACAAGATCAAATCTCCCATCAATCATCCTAGTTCCGGTCCATCAAAAGGAAATATAATCAAATCAACTTGGCACTAATCAAATGTCCTAGTTCCGGCCTAACAATTAGTGTTAATCCGAAACTACAACTTCAAATCAAAGCTCAACTCAAAATACAATTCAATACCAAAGCTAAGATAGAAATTGCAATTCAAATCAATAAAACCACAATATTCAATCCATGAAAACCATAAAATGCCCAAAGTAAATTGTAAGATAAAACCAACCATTTCTACCTAAGAGAAATGTAGAAAGAAGAGTTCCTAAGGTTGGTAACTAGATACAAGATAAAAATTACAAAAAGTAATAAAAGTAAGGGAAAGAATTATGCCGTATCAATGGTTTATTGAAACAAACAACCTTCTTACTCTTCAACTCCCTCCTTGTAATTCTTCTTGTTCTTCTTCAAACTTCAAATTGAGATAGTTGAATCCTCTCTTGCAAGACTTCAATGAAACTCCTTACGATTCGAGGCAATCTCACAAAAAGAACTACAAGAGACTATTACAACTACAACAATTGAGAAAGATCTCAAAAGAAATGAAAATTACAAAGTATAGATCAAATCTCAAGTCTCACCAACAATTTCAAAGATCAAATAAAATGCACAAAATATCCAAAACTAATCAATACTACTAGCAATCTAGCCAATCAGCCTAACAATGCTGAAAATCCTATTATTTATAGATAACCGAAACTGGGGGTAAATAAGTCTTTTTAGATAAAAATTCTCTAAAAAATCGGAACAATGAATCAACACGGGCTCAGTGGTATAGGCAACACGTGCTTAGTGACTGGTATGTCACCGAGAGCGTGTTCTTTTGACCGTGTTCATCCTTCATCAAGGGCGTGTTCAATGACCGAGCACGTGTTCCACGGTGTTTCTAGGCATGTTAAGTCTTTATTCAGGGCGTGTTCTTAAGCCGAGAGCGTGTTCTTTGACTGGGCGCGTACAACTTTCCAGAATTTGCATTTTTGGTCCTTGAACCTCACTCTTTTGGTCATTTAACCCCCAAGAACTTCCTGAAATCGAAATATCACAATTAAGTACACAATTAACAAATTTATCTCAATTTACTCTAAAAAACCTCAACAATTATGCACAAATATCCTTCCAAAACATTATCAAATTTAGCGTTATCAAAATTGAAAGGCTTGGCCAACCCATTTCTACTATGGATTCCTAAGATGAAGGTAAGAACTTCCTTGATTATAAGTGAAAATCTAAATGAGGAATAAAAGAATTTGATTATGGATGCTTTGGTGTTTGTTTTGAGTGAGTAAAAATAAATTCAAATAAGGCAAATAGTCTCACTAAATAGTGTCACAAAATCAAACACAACTAAGGAAGAGTACTTATCGCATGCAGATAGTAACACGGAAGTACCACGATTTTATATTTATAAATATCGTATCCTCGGGGAACGTTGGTGACCAGTGGTTAGTTTCTACCAATTATGAAAATATTTAAAGTTCAGGGAATTAGTCCTAGGTGTCCATTCAAGTATGTTGGTTTAAAGAATAATAAAAATAATAATGGAAAACTATTAACTAAGATCTTTAAGGAGGTACGTATGATTAATTAAGGTGAACATTGTTCGATAGTTTAGTTTGCAAATGGATCTAATGCAATTATGAATTCGAATCGTCTTACTACCATACCCGAGTTATCTAATGTGATTACCTCAATATGGTTATCGCAAGTAATCCTAAATCTTTATAGATTAGTTATTAAGTTGTCAATTTAATAAGTTAATCTTAAGGTTTGCATTGATTATAAACTTGAGATTATTAGGCCGCCTAACTTCAGGTATGGTTACCGCAAGTTATTAGACCTAATTTGGCAATTTGTTAAATATCCTATGGTTGGGTCTCCTTAACAAACCATCAATTCAATTAACTATTGTAGTATCATGCATCAACCTAAATTTCATAGCATAAACTTAATACGAGAATCAAATCGAAAGCGTAAAACAATGTATATTAAAACATATCCTTTCCGGAAATGTATAAATCATTAATTAATCAATCCAAATAAAGAGAATCCTAGGAGACAGAATCATAACATATAAAGGAAAAGTAACACAAGAATGTAAAAGACAAGGAGAGAGAAAGTTGTGTTGCTCTCACTACTTCCACGGGCTGGCTTAATTCTCCAAATCTCGTCGAGGCTTGTACTCCGGATCCTTATCTCGCTCTAAAGTTCTTCAGAATTCACTACTCTCAACTCAACTATAGGGTATCCCTTATAGTTGAGGCTCAACCCTACACTCGAGAAGAAAGAAAACGAAAAACCGAAAAACTACGAGAACTCTTCGGATCTAGCATTGGCACTCTAGTTCTCGTTGTTTTGAGAGATTCTGATTTGCTTGAACAATTGAGGGATTGCATCTATTTATAGGAGTGAAGTTTGGGGGCTTTCTGGACCTTTTGAGGTGAAAAATCTCAAAAATTGCGCATCTAGACTGCACTACTGTAATACCCCTAATTTATTTTAAGGGGCTTTTTGTGATATTTATAGAGTTTGAGGACTAAGTATTAATTATTTAATAGTTAGAAAAAAATAGAGGCGGTTTATATGTATTTGTTTGTCAAGTTAAGGTAGGGTTCATTTCATTTCGGAACCAGAGAGCCGCTAGAGAGGAGAGGAATTACGGCTTTCTAGATATTCGGACTTTGGTGGAAAAGGTAAGAGATTTTATGTCATATGTTATTATTATGATGATAGGATAGGATTATAGTTACTAACTTAGTGAAATGGATTGTTGGTAGAGTTTGAAGAGACAGAAAATTTAGAAGCGAGTATTTGAGTTGAGATCTTTTGGTTTACGTAATCAAGGTAGGTGGAACTATCCTTTTCTTTTAATTATCGTAAATGAAATTTTCAAGCATGATTGAAATGATTTGCGGTATTGAAACAGTGAATGAGAATGATTGTTATCCGATTGATTTAAATGTTTTAAATGGTATTTATTGTTAATTGAAAGTTTTGATATATATATATATATTTAATATGTTTTTTTAGGGAATCAGTATGATTTGTTAATTTTTGATTATTAGAAAATTTAGGGTTTTGAATCGATTTATTAGGTTTTATGAATAATGGATTTATTACGGATCGTTATCGGAATTAAGAATTGATCAAAATTTTTATAACGACGATAGGTATATAATATTTTCATGTATGTATATGTATTTTTTTTTTACTATATATATCTTTAAAGAAGAGATAGATTTAATATTTTGATATATTTTGAAGTGTAACAGATTGAACTCTGCTGTTTTTATTTAAAAAAAGGGAAACGATGTATATGTATATGTATATGTAGACAATTAAAATTTCTTTTTATTTCCTGTAAAATCGGAATTACAAGAAATATGGAATTGAATACAACAAATTATACAATAAATGAGATTTCGGGTCCAATCTCTATAGATCCGTTGATTCGATCCGTCGTGGATCCGAGAGGCGTTTTGGGCTTGTCTCGATCCAATTGATTTGATTTCTTCCGAGGGGAGTTTTGGGCTGGATCTCGGAATGGATTCGATGTCTAGGGCTTTTGGGCTTGATCTCGATCTATTGAACAATCTGATTTCTTCTTCCGAGGGCTTTTGGACTTTGTCTCGGAATGGATATGGGCTTTGAGAGGAAGGGTCGACTTCGACAGAGGTTCGGAATCCTTCGAATATCTCTCAACTTTCTCAGCTTCTTGAGTGAGTGAGTGTGGGTGTGTGTGGAACCCTGGTGACCAGGGAGTTGGGGGAGGGCCTTGCTCTCAAATTTTTTTTTATTTCCGCAATTTCCTTTTGGGCCGCCCCAATTTGTGTGGGCTGTCCAATGTTTATTTTATTTTTTTTTTTTTAATTTTTTTTTTGTTTTGATGACTTTTTTTTTTATGTTAGGGCTGAACTTAGAAGAAATTTTTTTTTCTAAGCTGCCTACGTATCCCGTAAAGGAATCAAGCCGAACGTAGTTCAAATTTGCGGTTTCAACTCGTACATCAAAGGAGTAACATGCGGTTTTAGCTTGTGCGTCAAGGAGCAACATTCTTCAAATTCGCTGACAATTTATACTCGTATCAAGGAGTCTTCTTCAACTTTGCAGACAGTTTACACTCGTGTCAAGGAGTAACTTGCAGTTTTAACCTCGTACGTCAAGGAGGACTTTTTTAACTTTCAAGCATAGTAGCGTTTCAAGTATTTCCCGTTGATTGGTCCAACTTCAACACCATCTTTGTCAGCGAGCTTATACGACCCACTTGAGTATACTTCGACCACAACATAAGGACCATCCCACTTTGCTTCAAGTTTCTTGATCTTTTGCGGAAAGATAATTGGCCTTCGCACTGCAAGCACCATGTCACCAACTTGAAAGGAACGAATGTTTACCTTTTTGTTGAAGGCTTTGGACAGACGAGCTTGATAACATTCCAATCTTTGTTGTGCTTCTAACCTCTTTTCATCCAACGCTTCTAACTCTTCCAAGCGCAGGTGAGCATTGTCCTCGCTGGTAAGTTCTTCTTGAATTGCTATTCTTAATGAAGGTATTTGACGTTCTAGCGGTAAAACAGCCTCCACACCATAAACCAATGCATAAGGAGTTGCTTGCGTAGGAGTGCGAAACGTTGTGCGATATGCCCACAAAGCTTCTTCAATCCTCACATGCCAATCTTTCTTTGACTTGACAATTACTTTCTTCAACAAATTACAAAGTGTTTTATTGAATGCTTCAGCTAAACCATTTGCGGGTGCATAATACATTGATGAGAAGAATTGTTTGAACTCAAATTTATCGCAAAGGTTGTTTTACGAGATTGTTGCGGAAAGGCTTACCATTATCGGTAATGATATATCTTGGAATTCCATAACGGAATATGATGTTTACGCGAATGAAGTTCACGACATTCTCCTTTTTTACTTCCTTCAATGCAGTAACTTCTGCCCATTTTGAGAAATAATCGGTGGCTGCAAGGATGTAGAGATGTCCTTCAGACGACGGAGGTAATGGACCAACTACGTCAAGTCCCCATGCGTCAAACGACCATGATGCAACTGTCGGATGTAATGGTTCCGGGCGGTTGATGGAGGTAGTTTGCATGGAATTGACAAGCTTGACATCTTCGAGCATGATCCAGACAATCCTTCACCATGGTAGGCCAATAGTACCCCGTCCTCTTGATTCGAAAATGCAATTTTGGTCGGATTGATGAGCTCCGCAAACTCCGGAATGTACCTCTTCTAACGTTTGTTTCACTTCATCGTTTGCTAAACATCGTAGCAATACTCCTTCAAATGAACGTCGGTAGAGTACTTGATTGAAATAGACAAATCTTGGTGCACGTCGCCGAATGTCACTTCTTTTCTTTGCATCCGACGCGCGGATACCATATGCCAAGAAATCAATAATTGGTAGACGCCGGTCTTTCTCTTCAACAACGGAAATAGCATTGACAACGAGTTGAAAATCATCGTCGTCACCAACGTCATCGTCATCATCGTCGTCGAATAGTGGAGGAACGACCCAATCTTGACAAACAGGTATTTGAATACTTGACTTTAATGATGCGAGGTTGAAGCTAACTTGGCTAATGCGTCCGCTTGCCGATTATCTTTCCTTGGAACATGTTCGAGAGATACATCGCCCGACCGTCCTATTAGTCTTTTAGCGTATTGATGGTAAGGAACCAGTTCGATCTTCTTTACTTCGTAATCACCAAGAAGTTGGTTGATGACTAACTTTGAGTCTCCATAGGCGTTAAGTTGTAGGCCGTTTCATATCAACGGCCGTCTCCAAACCAAGAATAAGAGCTTGGTATTACGCCGTATTGTTGGAGCGTTGTTGCGTCGGGTAGCGAATACGGTAGAACATCTCCATCGGGTGTAATAAAGACTACTCGATGCGCGACCCGTTTCGATGTGCCGCTCCGTCCAAAATACATTTTCCCGGGGCATAACTTCGATCGAGAAGAACATCTTCGTCCGGTAAATCATCGATCGATTCCCCGCTCGGTGGTATAGGATGATCGGCTAAGAAATCCGCCAAAACTTGTCCTTTCACCGCCTTTTGAGGTATGTAAATTATATCAAGCTGTTGCGATTGCGGTACCGCCTTGCTAAGCGATCGACGCAATCCGGCTTTGTCATTACATACTTGATTGGATTCGCTTTGGAAATCAACTTTCTTGTATGAGCTTGAAAATAATGCTTCAACTACGATTGCAAAAATCAGCGCCAAACAAAGCTTTTCAATTGGAGAGTAATTCAGTTCGTTGGGGGTCGTCATGCGACTCAAATAGTACAATGCATTTTCTTTACCTTTATCATTTTCTTGGGCAAGTAAAGCTCCGGCGAGCGTTCTTGGCGCAATGTAAAGCGGCAGCGGTTTTCGAAGTTGGTGCGGCCAGTCTTGGAGATTTCACCACGGTAAGACTTTATGCTTTTGAAAGCGTTGCTACGTGCTTCGTCCCGTTTGAAAGGTTCGTTCTTTCGCATCGATCGACTGAATGGTTGACATCTACCAGCCAATTCGAGATGAAGCGGCGCAAGTACGCTAATCTGCCTTGTAAACTTCTCACTTCATGCGAATTGCGTGGTTCGGGCATATTCAAAATTGCATCGACTTTAGCTTGATCAATCTCGATTCCTCGTTGACGTCCGATAAAGCCGAGGAACTTTCCAGAAGTGACGCCAAGTGCGCATTTCAAAGGATTCATCTTCAGCTGGTAGCGGCGAAGTCGTTCAAAAACACTCTTCAAATCTTCAAGATGGGTTTGTCGTCTTTTTGATTTTACAACTAAGTCGTCCACATAACATTCGACATGTTTATGTAACATATCATCGAAGATCTTTTGCATTGCTCTTTGGTAAGTTGCCCCGGCATTTTTCGATCCAAGCGGCGTTACTTTGTAGCGGTAGATACCTTTGGGGGTTACGAATGCGATCTTTTCTTCATCCTCAGTTGCCGTGCGGATTTGATTGTATCCAGACGATCCGTCCATGAAGGACAATGTTTCGTGTCCAGTTGTAGCATCGACCATTAGTTCCGTAATAGGAAGTGGAAAATCATCTTTCGGACAAGCGTTGTTCAAATCTCGAAGTCAACACGAGCTCGAATTTGTCCGTTTTTCCCTTCGGCGGTACGATGCTAGATATCCGTGTGGGATACTTGACTTCTCGTATGAATCCTGCCCGATAAGTTTGTTTACTTCATTTTCTATTGATGTGACTAATTCAGGTCGAAAACGGCGTTGAGCTTGTTTCACCGGTCTTGCCCCTCGCTTGGTGGCCGAATGATGAACAGCAACCTTTGGATCTAAACCGGGCGTCTCTTTGTATGACCAGGCAAAGGCGTCTCCGAATTCATGTAGAAGTTCAACATACTCTTTCTCTTCTCTCTGCGGACAAAGAGCACTTATGTAGATTGGCTTGCGATCTTCCTCGAGTCCCTAAGTTGATTTCTTTCAACTTATCAGCGGTGGCCTTCACACCTTCCTCAAGTTGCGGGGGCGTCCTTTGCATCTTCTTCTTGACGTCATTTTCGTCAACAATGGTAATATGATATGATGACCCTACACTTTCTTCGTCTTCCTCCCTTGGATTAGTAGAGATTATTGTGTGAATTTTTGCTTTCAATCCTGCTCCACAGTCTACGACAAGGATCTGACGTCTTACCGTTCGTGAAGGAATCCTGCTGCGCACTTTGTCCCAACAAGGAAAATTTTCAGACTTCTGAATTTTCTTTGAGGTGTTAGACACTCCATGTTTTTTTACCTTTGTTTCTTTCCGCTGTTGTTGAGACTCTTTTGTTAAATTTGGGTGTTTGTGAATTGTCTTTTCCCAAACGATCAAAGACCGAATCTCCTGCTATGCATGATTCTTCGTCTTCCATAGTCACATAAAAGTTGGATGCACGTTTTATGGTGATCCGGACAGGAGGAGGTTGGACATATCCAAGGCCAAGTCGTGACCTTTGCTTTGCACTTTCTGTCGTCTTTGATTTTTGCATCTTTTGCTGTCATGGGAAGTTTTCCTAACATACCTTTCGATTCATGATTGTATCCTGCTTTTGCTAACAATTCGTAGGCATTAGGATCAAAGCCTTCTTCGGTTCTCTTGTCGGGTAATTGACCGTGCTCAATTTTCTTACCTTCTACAGGTCGTATGAAACCTTCGAGGATTGAATTTGTCTGCTTGATTGTTTCAATCTTTGTCGATGGCATGGTAAGGCCGCCTAATGCTTTGATTTTCACGAAGGGTGATTCTCCTTCCCTCCTCGTCGACTTAGGAGCGTAACGCAAGACATTGGAAGTGGAAGCTTTATCGTCATCATTACCTTGTTTTTGCGAGACTTGCTTTGGTAAGTACTTTCTTTGTCAATAAAGCTTCTTCGATGAAAGTCGGATTGTCTTCATGATGCGTCGTTGCGGTCTTGCCATGAGAATAGAATTTTTGCGTCCGCAATGTATGCTTCGGCCTCGGTGAAAGGCTTGTCATCTGCAACAACTTTCTTTCTTGCCCCATTACTTACATATTTGAAGCATTGATGTAACGTTGATGGTACTACACCGTTGTCATGTAACCACGGCCTTCCTAACAACATGTTGTAGGATGTCTTGCAATCTACTACGTGGAGGAGCACACTTGAAATCATTTCTTCAACCAAGAGTTCAAGTCTTATTGCACCAACAGCTCTTTGTCCTCCTTGATTAAAGCCTTGAATCATGAGGCGACTTTGTGAGAGTTCTTCAACCGTAATATCAAATTCCTTCAACATTCGCAAGGGAAGAATGTTGGCAATGGAACCACCATCAAGCGATATTCGATTAATCCTCTTGACATATGTATCCAGGATACAAATAAAGGTCTATTGTGTGGCTTTGACCCCCCGACAACAAATCATCATCGGTGAAGTTTATTGAAGTCGTAAAACTGTCTACCATTGGAGAAGACTCGTCTTCCTTTGTAGAACATTCACCAGGTAACATTCTTGTAACGTTGTCAACCTTTTCTGCATGAGCAGTAAAACATGAACTTATCTTATTAGCAGTTACCTTTTCTTCCTCCAGCACTATTACTCCTTTGCGTGCCAAGTCCATCACTTTGTTTTTGAAGACAAAGCATTGCTCGATAGGATGACTAATGAGACGATGATATTTGCGGTAGTTTGGATCGTTAAATTCTTTTTGCTTCCTTGAGGTCGTTTCATTTCGGGTAGCTCGATCAAACCGGCGTTCATCAAGTCATCGAACATTTCTGATACGTCTGAATCAAGGAATGGATAACTTTTCTCTTGTCTTTCTTCTAACGTCGGTCTTCTTTTCGGCAAACTTGGTGACGTCGTCCTCTCTCTGTAGCGTTTCTATTTACCTTTGTTGCAACTTTGATAGGGGCCGTGATTCTTCCGAGAGACTCCTTTACATCCGATTTAGGTAGGTACTTACTTGTTTTCTTGAAATCTGGTTTATCTCGTTTACGTGGTTCGGCGACAAAGGTCCCTTGATCTCCATGAGTTTTGATGCTCAACTCCATGTCATGACCGCGAGTAGCCGATTCTTGAACGTATTTGGCTGAATACCTTTCAAGATGTATTGAAGACTCCATTGCATCCCTTGAATGCACGTCTCGATAGCAGACTTTTTCACCGTCGATCTCTGCGATCCAAGCTCAAACTCCTCCATCGATTGATGTAGTCGGCGGCAGGCTCGTCCTTCCCCCGCGCTTGGTGTGACTTAACTCCAACATACTTACGGTTCTTCGGGTGCTATAGAAGCGGTTTAGGAATTCTGTTTCAAGTTGATTCCTATTGTCAATCGATCCAGGAGCTAAGTCGGTATACCCGTCAAATGCGTTTCCCTTGAGAGATACGTTGAACTGTTTGACCAAGAGATCACCTTCCGTTCCTGCATTGCTGCATGTTTCAACAAAATGAGCAACATGTTGCTTAGGATTACCTTTACTGTCGAACTGTTGTAGTTTTGGAGGTTGATAGCCTATAAGCATTTTCAAATTGTCAATCCTCCTTGAATACGGCTTTGAATATGCGAAGGAAGATTTTGAACTTCCTTCATACTTATCCTTTATCGTCCCTTCATTTAAATTCTTGGGATTCATCAATAGGAATGAGTCCGTCTGACGAAACATGAATGGTCTTTGTTGTCTGACAGTTTCCAGATCGTAACGTATTTTGATTGATTTTTCGCTGCTTTGATGGTCTCAGGATTATGATCCTTCCTTGCTTGAAGAAACACCTTTGTTCTTCTTGTGCGCCTTGCGTAGTTTGACTGGACTCACCATTGTTACTTAACAACAACTGATTGATGATGCGATCTTGCTTTGCTTGTCTGCATCGCAAGGGATCCCACCAACTTCGTTAGGTTTTGCCAATTGCTCTTCTATGGTTGACGCGTCTGCCATCACCAACAGGATTATGAAAAGAGGTATTTGCGGAGGCCATCAATCATCGCTACCAGCTCATTTGATCTTCGGGCCGGCATCTATGGAATCCTCAAAGGAATCTTCATCTTGATTCGTCCTTGTTTGCAACAGACTTATTCTCCAGCATTGCGAGCGTCTTTCGAACCATTCCTCCTCTAACGCCCTTGGTTGATCCTGCGTTGAAGCATCAAAACAAGGATTCTGGTATTTTTTTGGATGTGCGATCGAAGGTCTGCCTGCGAGATCGGCGAACATTCTTCCTTTTTTGCCGTGTGGTAGGACAACGTGAGCTTGAAGCGTCGATCCACCAACGCCGTGTTGCTGACACAGCGTTGCTTGAATCACCTGTGTTGGCGTTATGAGTCCTTGAACTCCATTTCAACGATATTGGAGGAAAGAGATGAAGCGGTAGAGATGGTCCCAGCAGGGCGTGCCAAATTTGTGAACAAAAAAATTTTTCTTTTATTATTATTATACGAAATAAAAAATCAAAAAATATATATAAATGTCACAAGATAATATATATTTTGATGTTAGGCTCGAATCTTTATATTTCTCCGCCGATTCTTTTAGTCGTGGATCTGAGGCATTTTTAGGGCTTGTCTCGCTCCAATGGATT
>JAHSUH010003908.1:0-16671 GCA_025388415.1 Cynanchum wilfordii
TTGGAAGATATGCTTTGAGCTTGTGTCATGGATTTTAAAGGTAATTCAGTAGATTACATAACTTTGGTGGAATTTTCTTACAACAACAGTTATCAGTCTAGTATTGGCATGGCTCCTTTTGAAGCTTTGTATGGAAGAATATGTCCCTCACCCAATTGTTGGGATGAAGAGGGGAAAAGAACATAACTGGTCCCGAGTTAGTGCAAATTGCTAAGGAAAAGGTAACATTGATAAGACAACATTTGAAGACAGCTCAAGATCGACAAAGGAGTTGGGCAAATACAAAAAGGAGACCGTTAGAGTTCCGGAAAGGAGAAAAGGTATATTTAAGAGTCTCACCAACGAAAGGTGTCATGAGATTTGGTATAAGTGGAAAGTTGAGTCCAAGGTTTGTAGGACCCTTTGAAATATTGGAGAGAGTTGGACAACTAGCCTATCAGTTGGCTTTACCACCTGCTTTATCCAGAGTACATAATGTCTTCCACATGTCACAATTAAGGCGTTATGTTCAAGATGAAAGTCACGTGTTAGAGGTGGAACCTTTGCATGTTCAAGAGAGCTTGAGCTATGAGGAAACTCCAATGAAAATTATGGATCGTAAGGAGCAAGTATTGAGAAAAAGAACTATATCATATGTTAAAGTACAATGGATCAATCACACCCTAAGAGAAACTACTTGGGAATTGGAGGAAAATATGCGCACTAAATATCCCTATTTATTTGAAGAGCAAGGTACATTAGTTTCGAGGCCAAAACTTTTTCTAAGGGGGGTAAAATGTAATACCCGTAATTTATTTTAAGGGGTTTTTTGTGATATTTATAGAGTTTGAGGACTAAGTATTAATTATTTAATAGTTAGAAAAAAAAAGAGGCGGTTTATAAGTATTTGTTTGTCAAGTTAAGGTAGGGTTCATTTCATTTCGGAACCAGAGAGCCGCCAGAGAGGAGAAGAATTAGGGCTTTCTGGATATTCGGACTCTGGTGGAAAAGGTAAGAGATTTTATGCCATATGTTATTATTATGATGATAGGATAGGGTTATAGTTACTAACTCAGTGAAATGGATTGTTGGTAGAGTTTGAAGAGACAGGAAAGTTAGAAGCAGAGTATTTGAGTTGAGATCTTTTGGTTTACGCAATCAAGGTAGGTGGAACTATCTTTTTCTTTTAATTATCGTAAATGAAATTTTAAAGCATGATTGAAATGATTTGCAGTATTGAAACAGCGAATGAGAATGATTGTTATTTGATTGATTTAAATGTTTTAAATGGTATTTATCGTTAATTGAAAATTTTGATATATATATATAATTTAATATGTTTTTTTAGGGAATCTATATGACTATTAATTTTTGATTATTAGAAAATTTAGGGTTTTGAATGGATTTATTAGGTTTTCGAATAATGGATTTATTACGGATATTTAGAACTGGTCAAAATTTTTATGACGACGATATGTATTTTTATATATATCTTTAAAGAAGAGATAGATTTAATATTTTGATATATTTTTAAGTGTAGCAGATTGAACTCTGTTGTTTTTATTTTTTTTAAAAAAAGGAAACGATGTATATGTATATGTATAGTTATATATATATTTTTATATACTTTTATTATTAATTAAAGATAAAGTTTTAAAAGAGTACATATTTTTTTAAAAATATATATATATATGTATAGTATATGAAAGTAACGTTTTTTTATATGTGTAGAAATCTAAAATATAGGAATTTTATCTTTTTATTCAAGTTTAAATAAATGATTTTAAATGTTATGTAAATAATTTATATATTATTTTTAAGTAAGCAAGTGCATTGTACTATTTTCCGGAATACTTAATTATTGTTATATTTTTATTTATTGATGTTATTTTAGAAATTTATTTTTTTAAAATTATTTTAAGTGCAGTATTATAAAAGATATTATTTTTTTTAATTATTTTCATAATCTTAAGATACTGAGTTTTAAATATTGTTATTTCGGAGTCTTGAAAATGTTTTATTTTGAATTATGATTTAATCAGTAAATTAAATAGTAAAGTTTTATTTGTTTATTATGCAGTAAAAATTTATTTTTATACTTTCTGGTGTGTGTTTTGAGTGAGTAAAAATATAGTATCCTATAAAGCAAATAATCTCACAAACAGTGTCACATAATCAAACACAACTAAGACAGAGTACCTATCGCATGCAGATAGTAACACGGGAGTACCACGATTCTAAATTTATAAATATCGTATCCTCGGGAACGTAACGGCTGGTTAGTTTCTACCAATTATGACAAACTTTAAGGTTCAGGGAATTAGTCCTATGTGTCCATTCGATTCGGATATGTTGTTTAAAGAATATTTAAAACAAGAATGGAAAATAATTGACTAAGATCTCTAATGAAGTACGTATGATTAATTAAGGTGAACAATGTTCGAAAGTTCAATTTGCAAATGGATCTAAGGCAATTATGAACTCGAATTATCTTACTACCATACCCGAGTTGTCTAGAATGATTACCTCAGTACGGTCGCTGTAAGTAATTAGTCCTAATCCGGCAACTCATTAAATCAGTACGGTCGGGTTTCATTAACAAATCGTCAATTTAATTAACTATTGTAGTACCATGCATCAACCTAAGTTTCATAGCATAAACTCAATACGAGAATCAAATCGAAAGCGTAAAACAATAAGCAATTCATAATGTATATTTAAAACATATCCTTCCCGGGAATATATAAATCATTAATCAATTAATCAAAATAAAGAGTATCTTAGGACACAGAATCATAACATATAAAGGAAAAGAAATACAAGAACGAAAAGAAAAGGAAAGAGAAAGTTGTTGTGTTGCTCTCACTGCTTCCACGGACCGGCTTAATCCTCCAGACCTCGCCGAGACTTGTGCTCTGGATCCTTATCTCGCTCTAAAGATCTTCAGAGATCACTTCCTCTCAACTAAACTATAGGGATATTCCTTACGTTCGAGGTTCAACCCCTACACTCAAGAAGAAAGAAAAATAATGAAAACCGAAAACAAGACTGAAGCTTATCACGAAATTCCTATTGGCTAGGAACTCGAAAATGCTCCTTTTCTGAGTGATTCTGGTGTGCTTCAACAACTGGGGGAGTGCATCTATTTATAGGAGTGAAATAGAGTTGAAAAGAGGTAAAATTTCCATGTGGGACATTGAATTGCGCCAAAATTACCTTGAAAACGCCCGTGCTGCCTTGAACACGCCCGTGTCGCGTGTCTCCAACACGGCCAGCAACACGGGCAGGAACACGCCCGTGTTGATCTTTTTTTCTGAAAATTGCACTTTTAGTCCCCGATTTCTTCCTTTCTTCAATTTTGGTCCCTGAAACTTCTAAAAACAAAAACAGAAAGAATTTGAGTAATTTCCATTCAATTAAATCCAATTAACTCCATAATTAACTCGAATTGAACATAATTAATGTATAAAAACACGATATAAAATTGAGTTATCACTTTCTGATGTTATTGGGGATAACTTGATGAATTAGAAATGGGAGGAACATGTTCCACCTTAAAAGAAATGTTTTCCATTGGCATGGACAAAAAGCCACCTAAATGAAAAAGTAATGGCCCTCTCCTAACGGGTATAAAGTTAGGAACTGAATTCGGTTAAAGACCCATTAGCGAAACATCCAAACTATCCCCCAATAGTCAATGAAAAGTGAAGAAGGAATTGAATTATTTATTGTAATTCATTATCATTGGATAATGTCAATTTAAAAGATTTATCATGAAAGATTTATTCTCTTTTACTTTATTGGTTTATTGATAAGAATGTTTTGGAAAATTATTATTATTATTTTTACTACTATTGTTATTTTTATAAAGATAGTTTTTAAGGAAGGGAATGTTCTACCTACTAAGTAGTTTGTACTCACCCCCCTATGACTCTCACCCTTACAGGTGATAGTAAAGACTATGAATTTATGGATGATGATCGTTGGGATGATGATTTTTTAATAAGAGAGTTGAAGTTATTTTATTTTTATTTGGAATAAATTCCTATTGTATAGGAAACTTACAGTTAGTGATTTGAGTATTTGTGATTATAAGTTTGAATTTTTTTAGACACAATTTTATGAGATTTGTTACAGTTTAATGGTTTTATTGGAAGTTTTATGTTATTGAATGTAAGAGGCTTGACATTCTTTGGGGAAACCTAGGGAATGTTGTCGTGTTACCTCCCTGAAAAAGGGGCGTGACAAATTATCACTTAAACAAACATAACCTAAGGCAGAGTACCTATCGAATGCAGATAGTAACATGGAAGCATCAACGATTTTAAAATTATAAATTATATCGTTTAATCCCGGAAACGTTGATAACAGCTTAATAGTATCTTATCAATTATGACAAAGTGTAGTGCATTGGGAATTAGTCCTAAGCTCAAGTTTAATTCAAGGAGATTGATATATTGTGGAAAAATAAATAAAGAAAGTAAAAGATAATTAATAGAAATCTTAATTAAGCTCCAATGATTCAATTAGGAAGACCTATATTCGAAGATGCAACTTGCAAGTGGATCTAAGGCAATTATGAATTCGAATTATCTTACTACCATACCCGAATTATCTAATGTGATTACCTCAATATGGTTGTCGCAAGTAATCCTAAACTTTTGTAGATTAGTTATTAAGTTGTCAATTTAATAAATTAATCTTAAGATTTGCATTGATTACTAATTCGATATTATTAGGCTGCCTAATTGAATGGTTGACGCAAGTTATTAGACCTAATCCGAAAATTTGTTAAATCTCATATGGTTAGGTCTCCTTAACAAACTGTCAATTCAATTAACTATTATAATATTATGCATCAACCTAAATTTCATAGCATAAACTCAATACGAGAATCAAATCGAAAGCGTAAAACAATAAGCAATTCACAATGTATATTAAAACGTATCCTTTCCGGAAATGTGAGATAAAACTCTAATTGTTCATTCTAAAGATAGAAACCTATGACACGGAATCATAACCGATGAAAGAAAATGAAATACAAGAATTAAAAGATAAGGAGAAAGTAAGGTTGCCGTTTTCGTGTCACGCCCAAACGGTATGACTCGTTTCACGTCGATATGAAAGATTCTCCACCATTAAGGGAGGTGCGATTGAGATACCTTTTGTAGGGATCATTTTGGAGAGGGTGTACCCTTCCATGGAAGATGTCGATGATTCTTGTGAGGTTGATGTTGTCCTCGTGGGTAGACTTGTGTCGGAGGATGATAACCTCGATTTTATATCGTATTTTTATACATTAATTTTGTCTCAATCGAGTTAATTATGGAGTTAATTGGACTTAATTGAATGGAATTACACAAATTCTTTTTCGCTTTTGTTTGAAGTTTAGGGGACCAAAATTGAAGAAAGGAAGAAATCGCGGACTAAATTGCAATTTAAGAGTAACGCGTGCAACATCGTGCCACATACGCGCAGCACCGTGCCATACAAGTGTCGTGCCGACAATGCGCAGTACCGCGCTGCAGCCGCGCAAAGACCATCGCCAGGCGCGTTGAAGACCGCGCGACGCCGCGCAAAGACCGTGCCACATGGCCCTAGTAAATTTCCCACATTGGAAAATTTCTGTATTCCAGCCCAACTCACCCCTATAAGTAGAGGAGGCATGTGCAAGCTTTGGCACACGGAATCACTCGAACAGGAGCATTTCCGAGTTCCTAGCCAATAGGAATTTCGTGATAAGCTCCAAGTCTAGTTTTAGTTTTCATTATTTTTCTTTCTTCTCGAGTGTAGGGGTTGAACCTCGACCGTAAGGAATATACCTATAGTTTAGTTGAGAGAAAGTGATCTCTGAAAATCTTTAGAGCGACATAAGGATCCGGAGGTACAAGTCTCGGCGAGTCAGGAGGATTTAGCCATCTCGTTGAAGCAGGTGAGAGCAACACGACAACTTTCTCTTTCCTTTTCTTTTCGTTCTTGTGTTACTTTTCCTTTATATGTTATGATTCTATGTCCTAAGATACTCTTTATTTAGATTGATTGATTAATGATTTATATATTTACTCGGAAAGGATACGTTTTAATTTACATTATGAATTGTTTATTGTCTTATGCTTTCAATTTGATTCTCATATTGAGTTTATGCTATGAAACTTAGGTTGATGCATGATACTACAATAGTTAATTAAATTGACGATTTGTTAATGAATCCCGACCGTAGGAGATTTAATGAGTTGCCGGATTAGGACTAATAACTTACGGCGACGTCTTGAGGTTAGGCATCCTAATAATCTTGGGTTTGGAATTAATGCAAATCTTAAGGTTATGTTATTAAATTGACGCTTTAATAACTAATCTAAAAGGTTTAGGATTACTTACACCGATCAAGTATTGAGGTAATCATTCTAGACAACTCAGGTGTGGTAGTAAGATAATTCGAATTCATAATTGCCTTAGATCCGCTTGCAAGCTACACATTCGAACACCGTTCAACTTAATTAATCATACGTACTTCATTAGAGATCTTAGTCAATTATTTTCCATTCTCGTCTTAAATATTCTTTAAACAACATATCTGAATCGAATGGACACCTAGGACTAATTCCCGAACCTTAAAGATTGTCATAATTGGTAGAAACTAACCAACGTCACCAACGTTCTGTGGATACGATATTTATAAATTTAAAATCGTGGTACTCCCATGTTACTATCTGCATGTGATAGGTACTATGCCTTAGTTGTGTTTGATTATGTGACACTGTTTTGTAAGAATATTTGTTTTATATGATACTATTTTTTTACTCACTCAAAACACACACCAGATTTTTTGGCGCCCGTTGTGGGGATGCTAAAATTCATAATATTTTTAAAATTCCCGATCAAAATTTTAGAAACTTTATGATTTGGTAACGGTAGTATCTATCCTTTAGGATTTGATTAGAGGAATTTGGCCTCATTTTCCTAAGTATAAGGTTTCCCAATTTATTAATTTTAGAAATTATCTAGAATTAAATAATTAAGGTCATCTAGTTTTAGAAAATTCATTCTAAAACTATACTAGGAAAAAACTCTAGAGATTATCTAGGGTCGTTAAAAAAAAAATATATATATTATTTTTCAAACTCTTTTTCTTTGCCTTCTTCTTATCTTATTCAAACATCATGCCTAATCTATCTTTGGTATTATCAAAAAAACTGAAAATTTTTGACTTCATCGTGCGTGGATTCACCCGAATTAAAAACCAAAAGGGATTGCCATACCACCTTTGCTATGGATGCCTAAGATGAAGGTAAGAACTTCCCTTGTTTATAATTGCAATTTGAATGAGAAACGAAAGGAAGTTGCAACTGAATGCACTCAAGAGGTACAAAAGAGCGCTTTTGTTTATAAAATTGTTGATATTCCCGGTACCAATCCTAGCCTTCACTCTCATAAATGTTCTATTGTTTTCCGGATAACTGTTCTAGCTATATTATGTTCTTAACATGATAAGAGAGTTTAAGGGAGTTTATAGATGATTTCCTATGATTGATATACGTTCAGGCATTGTTTGTGAAATCTAGAATCTATGTTTTAAAGATGCATAAAAAGCGACTCACATGCTTAAGTGGGAAAGATGTTATTCCTTTTCCTTTTGTGTTTGATAAGGCATTTTTGCAAGAATCTTATTAAAGGAATTCTTTCACTACTGCACCCATTATGACATCCGCTCGATTGAAATTTGCTATTTGACATGTGATGTTAGTAATTATGCCACCTAAGAAAGGGGCAAATAAGAAATTTACAAGTTTTTTTATTATTGAATGATATTTTAATTAAATAAATTCTATGTAATTAGAGTCCGACAAGGAATAAACTAGGGTTTTAATTTTAAAAGAGTTATAACTTTCGAACCCTAGCAACTTTTGTCTCTATGGTTGGGGTCTAGGAAGTGGAGGAAGAGTACAATAGAGTAAGCAACCAGCGAATTCGATCGACAAGGACTAACAAATGGGATAATACAAGAATTGGCTGATTGTTTGAAATCCTTTCCGAATTTTAAGAAGTGAGTAAACGGATACTTTTCTAAAAGAATCAATTTTTTGATTTGCCATTAAGTTTTGTATTTAATATATACTTATACTGTGGATTAAAAAAAAAGAACAAAATAATTGATTTTTGTTTGGAATTTTCTGAAACTTACAGTGATATACATATATATACATTTATATTAACAAATTCGAAACCTTATTTATTTTAATTTATACTTGTTGCGGCGAATTGAACAGGAGCGGCAATTGCCGAATCTGTTCTTATTTATATATATTTATATATGGATTTTAGTTTATTTTATTATTGTTATTATAAAATTCCAGAAATTTATTATTATTATTAAATTCTAGTGACTTTACTAGTATTACTATTATTTAACAATCCTTGCGCTACAAAATTTGAACGGCAATTGTGTAGTTGTCGAACTGCTTCTTTATATATGTATATATATATATATATAGATCTATTATATTATTGATGTGTAATTTGAGTTATATATAAATAATAAAAATAATCGAATAAATAGTACTAAAAATAATAGGAATCTCTATGATTAAAATAGGTTTGTCACTAATAAAATAACTCAATTAGGCAGAGCACCTATCGAAATAGTTTAGTAAATAAGGTGGTATTCAGATTTTAAATTTATAAAAATAGTTTTTCCCTAAGACTTCTATTAAATTCTAGTGTGGAAAATATAATCAAACTAACTATGAATATGATTTGTGATTAAGGATCATTCAACAAGTAAATCAACCAATATCAAGAATGATAAGATTGAATTCTAAATCCTAGAAAGCAAAGTAAAAGCAAGTAAAGTAAAATCATGGATGAGAGAATATTGAATATTTGAAGAACTCACTAAACACATTAGAGAGAGTGGAGGATACACTTCATAACAAAATCAAGTATCATGATTCAACTATTATAATTTCACCGAATCCGAGTCTAAAGATAAACTTCCTCAATACGTGTCGTTGAAAGAAATTCATACGTGAAAAACAACTCGAATATATTAGTAAGATCAAATCCCTACTAATCATCCAAGGTCCGGTACATCAATAGGAAGACAATCCAACTAACCTAGCACTAATCGTATATCCAAGGTCCGGCTTAACAATTAGTGTTAACCCGAACCACTAGATCGAATTATAGCTCATCTCAAGATAAACAATCAAATCAAAGCCATAATTGAAATTGCAATTCAAGTTAATGAAATCATAACAATCAACTCACAATAGATCAATCTCATAGTGAAAGTATAACATGAAACCAACCACTTCTACTCTAAAGAAATGTAGGAGAAGAGAGTTCCTATTAGGTTGGTAAACTAGATTACAAGAATTATCAACAAAAATACTTGAAGAAGGTAAGAAAATAATTCCAAAACCAGTTGTCAATTGAATCCGGAAAGATCTCTACACCTCAACTTTCTTCTTGAATCCTCTTCTTGCTCCTTGAAGCTTGAATGATTGAAGTAGCTCAAAATCCTCTTGATCAAGTCACAAAACTCTACCTCATAGACCAAGGAGAGATTTCATAACCTAACTAGAAACATTTATTCACTAAAACAATCTAGGGAATTATCTAATCAAAAGTATTCAATCAAAGTGATAGAAAAATTCCCCAAAGTCTATACCAAAAATATATGAAATTGAAGAAAAACCTAATATGATATTCAATATCTAAGAACAATGTGAAATATAACTCGACCCTCAAGCCAATCTAATTAATGCTAAAAATTCTAGTATTTATAGATCTACTAAACCAGGGGTAAAATCGTCATTTTACATAAAAAATATTCTGGGACAGCACACCCTTACGGGCGTAGCCCTCTATTCTAAACGGGCGTTTAGAAGCAGTTACGCCTTACGGGCGTTTGATACAGAGTGCCACGGGCGTAAGGCAGACAGTTAATTCCTACGGGCGTAATGCACACAGGGCAACGGGCGTTTACGCTGCCACGGGCGTAAGAAATTGTCCATGGGCGTAGCGAATTTCCAGAATGTTGCACTTTTACCTCTGAATTTAATTTTTTTCACCAATTTGCCCCCAGGGTTACCGAAACAGTATATTTGCAATTAAACCCAAAATCAATCAATTTATCTCAATTTAATACAATTATCATCACAAATCATGCACAATTTATATCTCAAATCATGATCATATTTGATGTTATCAATTATATTCTATTTTCTTTCTCTATTTTCATTAAGGTATGAGAAATACATTTTGATTATTTTGATTTTCAAATCTGGAACATTCTGATTTTGTCATATTTTAATCATGTATCACTGTTTCAATTGTTTTATTATTATTACTAGAATTGATTTCTTAAGCAGTGTTAACCCCATAAGTACTGGATATTTTTATTATCTATATTAATTATTATTTATTTAATTTTTGAAATATTTAAAGTTCATTATTTAAGTTTGCTCCGAGAAAAGAAAAGAAAGATATAAGTTTGGCTCAAGTTAGTTAGAAGTAAGTTGGTGAACCCATTAAGCATGGTGAAAAAGCTCTCCTGTTATAAGTTCTGGCCTACCTAGCGGGATAAACAACTAGGATCGATATCGATTAAAACCAACTAATGACTACTTGCTTGAGCCTCATAAAAGAAAGTGGAATTAAATTTGAATTCCTTGCTGTTTCGCTTGCTTTTGAAAGAAAGTAACATTATGAAAATGTTTAAAATTTTCTTTGAAAGTTATTTTGATATTTTGACTATTGTATGTATTTCCTAAGTATATTCGATTCTATTTTGATATTTTGGCTATCAGTATGACCTTTAAAGTTTTTTTGAGAATAAAGGAAATAATAAAACTCCGTTTATTCACTGGGCTTTTTAGCTCATCCCTCTCCCTTAAATTTTTTTCTTTTGCAGATGTTCTAGTGTTGACGAATAAGGGAACATGTGGGGAATTTATGTCTTGAAAGTTGAGTTGTTGACTTGTTTGTTATTACTTGGAGTTAGAAATTTGTTTTGGAATAGTTTTCTTTATTCTTTTAATAAGTTAGGTTGCATCCCTAATCAAGATATTGTTTAATGGAGGATTATCTATTTTGTCAATTGGGATTAATTTGAGATATTTTATTTGGACTTATGGATTTTAGTTGTTTTCTTAATATTTTATTGCGGAAATATTTTGTTAGTAAGGGATAAGAGACCTTATGCTTTCGAGGTGGAACCTTGAAAGTATGGTCGTGTTACAGCCCGGATTTGGGGCGTGACATTTAGTGGTATCAAAGCAAGAGGTTACGAATCCTAAGATACTTAAGTAATGATTTTGATATGTTAGTTGATGGTAGATTCTTATATTAAGATCTAAATTTTTATCCGATATACGTGATTGTAGCTTATCTAGTTTTATTTGGAACGTTACTCGGATGGTGAGACATGGAACAACTAGAGGACGAAATGTAGCTCCTGACAGTAGTATAGAAGAACAAGATAATGATATGAATGTACCACTGAGGAATCTAGGTCGTGGAGCAACAACAACCGAAACTAAGCATACCGGACCTTCCACAGCGCTGAATGATTTTGCTTCTACCCTTGCTATGATGGCCCAAACAATGCAAGCCCAACAACCTTTTCAAGAAGAGCAATTGAGATAACAAGTTGAGCAAGAACGTCGTCCTAGACAAGGTGATAATGGAATAAGGTCATGTTATGAACGACTTCGGAAAGAAAGTATGTTAAACTTTGAAGGAACTGCCAAACCGGAACTTGCAGAAAAGTGGCTTAAGGATCTAGAGAAAAATTTTCGAATACTTGAGGTTAGTGAAAATTTGAAGGCAGATTTGGCAATTGCTTTTCTTACTGGAGAAGCGGAGAGATGGTGGGAAGGTGCAACACCAGCATATGTCACTACTAGTCATCCCCTAACTTGGGATGTGTTTAAGAGGGCCTTCTTGGATAATTACTTTCCCGAGACCATTCGAATGGAGCGTCAAAGAGAGTTTTTCAACTTGAAGCAGACAGAAGGAATGTCGGTTGTTGAGTATGCAGCTAAATTCAATTAGTTGGGAAGATTTGTTCCAGAATTTATGGCTAATGAGGACCTAAAACTTTTACGATTTCGAGATGGATTACTTGGAAGAATTAAAGGTAAAATGGCTGCATTACGATCTCAAAGTTACACTGAGGTGTATGAAACTGCTATTAGTGTGGAGGAAAATATAAAGAGAGCTGATGTTGTTAGGGTAAATAAAAGATCGAGATCATTTAGAAATCAAGATCAAAATTCCGAGCTTACTTCGGATAAGTCTCAATTGGAGACAAAGGAACTCCCTTCCAAGAAAGTAGCAACTGAAAATCAGCGTAAGCCGTGCGATACTTGTAGACGTGTTCATTTTGGTGAATGCAAATGGAAGACAGGAGCGTGTTTTAGGTGTGGCAAACTAGGACACAAAATTGGAGATTGTCCCGACATGGCGCCAATGATTTCAACCAAGCCTCGAGAGACAACAAAGCACGCAAAATCTCAACCTAATTCTAGAGTTTTTGCTTTGACAAAGGAAGATTTTAAGGATACATATGATGTCAACACATGTACGATCGTAGTAAACTCCGTTATTATTATGTTCTCATTGATTTTGGTGTTTTAATTCTCTTACTCTCGGAAAATTCTTTAAATTTTTGAAGTAAGTCTATTTAGTTAAGTGGATAATATTGTGTCTGTCCCTAGTATAAGTGTTGTTGAACAATTGATTTTAATTGATTTATAAGCGAAGGTGAACAAGTGTGCAGTTTGCAGTCAATGTAATTTAAGTTTGGAAAGTATGTATGGAGGTAACTATATTGTAAGTTTCGAGGACGAAACTTTTTGTAAGGAGGGTAGAATGTGAGACCCAGCCCTAAGATAGGGGCAAATAAGTAATTTACAAGTTTTATTATTATTGAATGATATTTTAATTAAATAAATTCTATGTTATTAGAGTCTCACAAGGAATAAACTAGGGTTTTAATTTTAAAAAGAGTCATAACTTTCAGAACCCTAGCAACTTCTCTCTATGGTTGGGGTCTAGGAAGTGGAGGAAGAGTACAATAGAGTAAGCAACCAGCAGAATTCTGATCGACAAGGACTAACAAATGGGATAATACAAGAATTGGCTGATTGTTTCGAAATCCTTTCCGAATTTTAAGAGGTGAGTAAACGGATACTTTTCTAAAAGAATCAATTTTCTGATTTACCATTAAGTTTTGTATTCAATATATACTTATAATGTGGATTAAAAAAAAAAAGAACAAAAGAATTGATTTTTGTTTGGAATTTTCTGAAACTTAACGTGATATACATATATATACATTTATATTAACAAATTTTGAAACCTTATTTATTTTAATTTATACTTGTTGCTGCGAATTGAACAGGAGCGGCAATTGCCGAATTTGTTCTTATTTATATATATTTATATATGGATTTTAGTTTATTTTATTATTGTTATTATAAATTCCAGAAATTTATTATTATTATTAAATTCCAGTGACTTTACTAGTATTACTATTATTTAACAATCCTTGCGCTACAAAATTTGAACGGCAATTGTGCAGTTGTCGAACTGCTTCTTTATATATGTGTATATATATATATATATATATATATATGGATCTATTATATTATATTCTATTTTCTTTCTCTATTTTCATTAAGGTATGAGAAATACATTTTGATTATTTTGATTTTCAATTCTGGAACATTCTGATTTTGTCATATTTTAATCATGTATCACTGTTTCAATTGTTTTATTATTATTACTAGAATTGATTTCTTAAGAAGTGTTAACCCCATAAGTACTGGATATTTTTATTATCTATATTAATTATTATTTATTTAATTTTTGAAATATATAAGGTTCATTATTTAAGTTTCCTTTGAGAAAAGAAAAGAATGATATAAGTTTGGCTAAAGTTAGTTAGAAGTAAGTTGGGGGAACATGTTCCAAATTTATAAGTTCCGAACCCATTAAGCATGGTGAAAAAGCTCTATTGTTATAAGTTCTGGCCTACCTAGCGAGATAAACAACTAGGATCGATATCGATTAAAGCCAACTAATGACTACTTGCTTGAGCCTCATAAAAGAAAGTGGAATTAAATTTGAATTCCTTTTGTTTATTCTTTTTTGAAAGAAAGTAACATTATGAAAATGTTTTAAATTTTCTTTGAAAGTTATTTTGATATTTTGACTATTGTATGTATTTCCTAAGAATATGTGATTCTATTTCGATATTTTGACTATCAGTATAACCTTTAAAGTTTTTTTGAGAATAAAGGAAATAATAAAACTCCGTTTATTCACTAGGCTCATCCCTCTCCCTTAAAATTTTCTTTTGCAAATGTTCTAGTGGTGACGAATAAGGGAACATGTGAGGAATTTATGTCTTGAAAGTTGAGTTGTTGACTTGTTTGTTATTACTTGGAGTTAGAAATTTGTTTTGGAATAGTTTTCTTTATTCTTTTAATAAGTTAGGTTGCATCCCTAATCAAGATATTGTTTAATGGAGGATTATCTATTTTGTCAATTGGGATTAATTTGAGATATTTTATTTGGACTTATGGATTTTAGTTGTTTTCTTAATATTTTATTGCGGAAATATTTTGTTAGTAAAGGATAAGAGACCTTGTGCTTTCGAGGTGGAACCTTGAAAGTACGGTCGTGTTACAGCCCGTATTTGAGGCGTGACAGATATGCTATGAAATTCCAAATGATATACTATGCTAGCTGTTGTATATACATTTGATATATTTGGCCTTGTCCAACACTACTATGTACACTGATCACCCTGCACCCACTTGTTGAATTATAATGCATTTTGTGTACATTGGATAGAATCCTAAAATTTGATGAATTTGATAAATATGGAAATTCAATGAACTTTAAATGGAAAAATAGGATTTGACATGATAGACAGTTTAGAGGAATTTCAACTTGAGGATAAAAATGTTATTATATTCACATTTGAGAACATTTTCAGGATGTTTTAAAGCTATTGGACAAACTCCTTCGTTATTAACAAGTCTCGCCATGGGAGCTTGTGAAGTAATGAATGAGGGTGAATGTGGGTGAAACAGACAGAAGTTGAGATTTTACAGGGAATTGTTCGAGAAAATCGAACATAAAGTCCTTCTAAGGAGGAAAGTCAGTCCAGCTTAATGACAATAAAGAAGCGCTTATAGGGAGGCAACCCTATGTTTTTGTTTTCGTTGTTTTGTTTTGTTTTTATTGTTCTTGTTTTTCTTTGTTTGTCTTTTGTTTGTGTGTTTTATTTTAAAGGTGTCTTATGTGGTTTTTGGCGTAATTTATGTCTACTCTGTTTATTTAGAAACTGGATGCTCCGGAATAGGATTTTCACGTTTATTTAAGAGACTGGATGTTCTAGTTTAGGACTACTATGCTTACTTGAGTAGATTCTGCAAGTTCCGGACAAGTTCATATGTGCTAAATAATCATGGCATGATAGAAACTGGATGTTCCAACATAGGGATTATACTGTTTAATTAAATATATGTTGGATGTTCCGGATAAGACATTGTTGTGTCAATTAATGTATTGAGTGGATAATGATTGTTCCAGTATAAATTTTACTGCATATAAATTGTTTGGAACACATTTGCTTCAAGAATGGTAGAACTCGATTGTGCATGTGCATTGCACGACCGTGTTCATGGGGAACTATGCAAACTTTGCTACTCGTAGCTATTCATTACGTTATCCCCTATTTATCTCAATCAATATAGCATACTTGAAATCTGAAAATGAAATGTAACAAAGCTAATGAAGTGAATTCAATAACTAAACTAAAAATGTTGGTCACTAAACTAGCATTTCTTAGAATTAGTTTCTAAGAATGCTTACTTTTCAACAAAAAGCTATACATTTTTATTACATAAAGATTTCAATGATTACTAGATAAATTCCTAAAAATGCAAATCTAAATAATAATAATGGTGACTATTTATTGAAAAAATCTACTACATGCAAAATCTAATCAAAAATTTCAAAAGAAGAAATTAAAAGCAAAGCTATACCAAAACTTATATCAAATGCAAAGTAAGGCTAACATATAAAAGATAAAAAATAAGAAAAACATATAACATCAATTCCTAACAAAAGTAAGTATCTAGATAATAGTCTTCATGAATTGAAGATATTATTAGAATACTAACTAAACTAGAAAGCACTTAAAGAAAATAAAGGAAAGAAAATAGAATGACAAGAACATGCAAAACTAACTAAGAAATG
The DNA here is from genome assembly GCA_025388415.1 of Cynanchum wilfordii. Lineage (NCBI taxonomy): Eukaryota > Viridiplantae > Streptophyta > Magnoliopsida > Gentianales > Apocynaceae > Cynanchum > Cynanchum wilfordii. The sequence continues at coordinate 16,258 of JAHSUH010003908.1, forward strand.
TAAGACAACTAAAGAAGATGCAAAACAAGTAAATGACAAGTAATGAAACTAAGATTAAGAAGAGAAGTAAACTAAACTACTCTAACATAATACCTAAAAATCAAGATAATATCTATAATAACTACCAAAAATCATGAGACGAAAACATGGAAATACAATTAAGATCATGAAATATAAATCAATCAAGGAAAGAGTCAAGTTAGAAGACTAGTTAGATCTTATACTAACCATACCTAAGAATCTAGTTAGATCAAGTTAGAAAAGATTAGAACAAACTAAGTCAAGTTAGCAAGTAAGAAAAACAATTAGATCTAAAAATTCTAAACTAAAGATCAAACTAAGATATTAAAACCAAAGATCTAAGTTAATCTAAAGGATGAAAGTTAGAAGGACTAAAAATTATCCTAATCTAAG
>JAHSUH010003912.1:0-39603 GCA_025388415.1 Cynanchum wilfordii
TTTTTTTATTCTTTTCATTGCCAAATTTATGCTTATTGTACATAGTGGACAATATTTATATGGGTTAGAGTTATTATTTCCTTTACTTAATGCATGTGAGTGCCCACTTGATTCTGGAGGTTATTTTGATATTAAGGGAACAGAGAAGGTAAAACTCCTTTCCTCCTTTGGTTACATTTCATTTAATATGAGGTTCATAGAGAATAGGTATTCACTATTGTAACATAAAATTGAAATTGACATTCAGATAGAGAATCAAAAAAAATATCAGTGTGGAAAAAAACTTGCTTTCTATGCTATTTGTTGTCGATGTACTTCCAACTAAATAACTAAAAGCTACAAGGTCCAACCATTTAGATATGGCCTTCTGGAAATGTGTTTGCAACTGTTATTACTTTGCCAGAAATGCTATGTTAAGGGAAGTTTGTTTTTTTTTTTTTTGTTTGTTTTTGGCAAGCGTTAAGGGAAGTTTGTTTTATGTCCTTTTGCCTGAAATTAAATACACATCTTTGCACTCATAAAGCAACAATTTTGAAAATTTATACTTTGGATTTGTTAAAACAAAGTCAATTTTAATTGACCACTCGCTAAAGTAAAAAAGAAGGCGAAAAAAAAAAAAAAACGACAAATCAGGTTGGTCCAGAAAGAAAGAGAAAAAATTTGAAGCTCGGGGGGCAAAATGGTAAAGTGACAAAAACCAGTAGAAGAGATATTTCATTGAGCTGCAACTGAACCGTGCTTAGGATATTAGCTGGTGATGAATACCGGCACAGGTAGTGGAATGGTGGCGATGGGAGGTGGAGGGAGGTCCTGGCCATCGACAACTTCTGTGTCGGCATCGGGGAAGAGAATACAGAGAGAAATGGCGGAGCTGAACACCGACCCTCCTCCTGACTGCTCTGCTGGCCCCAAAGGCGACAATCTTTACCACTGGGTTGCTACTCTGATCGGTCCCCCTGGTTTTGAGCTCCACCTTTATCTACTTTTCATAAATTTCATCTTATTCTATTTTAATTTATTTTTTTGCTTTTTAATGTTTATTTCTATAATGCTGGTTGGAAAAGATATTTTGTTTCCACTCTATTCTTACTGTAATCTTTCGTATATATATAAATTTATGTGTTTTAGCCAGATCTAATTTGTAAATGAAGTTGAATTCCTGTAAGATTTCTTGGATTTGGATGCTTTGCTAATTCCTGGTAGATTATTTGGTCACAGTTGTACAGAATTGGGGACTTGTTGAGAAATGGCGAAGTAGAATTGAGTATTTGGAAGGATACATTGAATCTTCGGTTGCTTAGTTGGATTCACTTATACATGCCGTTAGCTCAAATGCAATGCTGATAAAACCATAAGCAAAAAATGAAAAAGCTTCAACTTCAACCACATGCTCTGTTAGGATAATAATAACAAGATTTGCTAATGAATCTATCAAAATTGGTTGAAGTTTTCTGGGTCATCTCTAAGCATCTAAAGCTATAGTATTTCTACGGGTTCTTTATTAAAGATTCAGGAATTAAAGTACCATCAATCTTTGGAAAGAGAGAACATGATTTTGTCGTCTGTTTACAGTCATACTGTTGTTTTTGTATTTGAGCCATTGAAGCTGTGTATATATTATGGTGCTAATAGAAGGCTAAATGTGTGTATTATGGTGCTAATAGAAAGATAAGTTTTTATGTAGTATGTTTATCTTGATGGATATGATTAGGAAGGCAAAGTTTGGATGCAAGGTTTGACATTCTTTAACAGCTTTAGACTTCCGTGTGATTAAGACTATGCTTGTTTTTTTTTTAATAGTTTCAAATAGAATTGATAATTCAATAAAGAAATCATATTTTTCATGTGTAAATTGTGATTGAATTTCTGCTAAAGAATTGGAAAAAAGATATGATTTTGTATTGATTCTTTCCCTTTTATTTGTAGGTACACCATATCAGGGGGCATATTTTTTCTTGATATTACATTTCCTAGTGTTCACCCATTCAAACCTCCAAAGGTATGTGAACGACATTATAAGTACTCAAAATCATTAACTCCACATGATAATATTATATATAAAGTCAAGAATTTTACTATTTAGGAAATTATTTGGAAGAGAAAACAGTATTTTGGATTTTCTTTTGGTTGATACCTAAGAAGTTTATGAACTCGTTTCAAATGAATAGAGTTTCTATTACCTTTACCTTCCTTTCAAAAAAGTCTAATATATTGTGATGATGATGATGAGTATATAAGAGACATAGTAGAGTTGTTGTACTTATAAGTCGTAGCTGGAGTTGCATCTTTCTCCTGTTAATATAAGGAGGTACTGCAGTACCTTAAAAGAGTATAGTCTGCTGTGTTATAAATTTGAATGCTTGAATCTTTATGGTATATTATAAACTTGATTAAAATAGTATAATCTTGAAGGCTAATTAACAGGTTTAAGTCACAATTTTTTTTTTTCATTTGTCATATGTCGCATGCAACATGCCTTTTGGAGCTCATATCAAATCCAAAAGTGGATTTAATTCACAACGTATGGATTGGATACGAGCACCAAATGTGATTAAGGGGACACATGTTTCATGCTGAAATAAAAAATTGAAAAATGTTACCAATAGATTAGTGAAGGTGTTGGTAGCCTCATACTCATCTATTTTTTTTCTTAGGCACGAGGTATCTTAGATGGGTCTCAAACTAGGGAAGACACTTTTAAGCGAAATTCACATCTAGACTATTTTAAACAGTTACATACATGAGTGGGGTTTAAACTCAACCTCACTTAAACTAAGAGAGCTCCTTACCAGCTCACTTACGCTTTAGAGTTTCATACTCATCTACTTTGCGTTCTCGATGTGATGAATTTTCGAATAACAGAGGAGTGATACAATAATAGTATCAAGTGAGCTAGTCCATTTCTTCGGTCATAGGAACTCTAAAAAAGTACTTGAGCTAGTCTCATGTCCCATAATTTTTATAAAAATACTCAAATTAATGAGATTTAAAAAAAAAAAATGTATTATACACAAGTACATGTCAAGTGTGTTTATATCATTTGTTTGTAAAAATTGTATATTTTTTGTGCATTTTTAATGTAGTGAAAACAAACATTATGTATTTACCCAAAAAAAAAAAAAAAAAGAAAACAAACATTATGTATATGTGATATAAAAAAAATAATAATAAAAAAATAAAAAAAAGGAAAAAATTAAAGACCCTTAAAATACTAAAGTACATTTTTGTGGTGAAAATGTAAGTCACGAGTTAAAAATTATGGCATTGATGGAGAGTTCATTAACCCCATTTGGTTGCCTTCCATTTGAAAGAGTGGTGAAAGCTAAGAAGTAAATAAATGAAGTAAAGCTAAGATCTTGTGGTGAAAACCTTTCATTATAATACCATATTAAATTTCAAATCTACAAAAGAAATTCTATTGAATTTGTAAAAGGTAGCTCTGTTAAAAAAAAATTTAGGGGCGTTAATAATAATCAAAAGTATATAATATCAACTAACAGTTTTCCTAATATTAATTAATATCAACTAATTTTATTCAAAGTCATTTCATAGAAAACTAACTACACCTATAAAAGACCTCAATCTTTCTCTGAACATGATCTCATTTATTGCAACATTAATTAACACAATAATGATGATGCTCTAGTAGAATAATTTTAAGGATAATTAGTTGTTAAGAAAGCCCGTATCTGAATATTTCTTTTAGTACTATCAAAAACATAAAATATTTCTACATTTATACCTTTACAATTCTCAAGTAGTTCTTGTTTGAATTTTTACATATATTCTCTAAGTAGTTCTTGTTATCGACTGAATTTTTCAAAAAAATAGCAGATGCAACAAGGGAATTTGAGGCATTAGCTAGAAGTGTAGCATTGAGAAGGGTTGCAACATTGGATTCTCTAAAGAAATACTGCATCGAGTAACTAGGAGTTCCATACAGATGTGAATAATTAAAAATAATGGTATTTGGGTTCCACCTGAATCTAAAGAATATTTCAATTTACGACACTGCTACAAGTCCAAATTTTAGTCATAGATCGGATGTGAATGGTGTAATATTTGGAATACGCAAGCTCTCAAATGTGTAGATCATATGTGATATTTTATAGTAGTGACTAGTGATGTGATCTTTTTAACTTCCTTTTTCAATTTGTTTAGATCGGATTTATACTCCTCGGTTTAGCAAGCAACACCGCTTTTAAACTCGGCTGCAAACTTCTCGCTTCAAGGTCCATCTTCCATATCTTGAAATGAACAAAGAAATCAAATTAAAAATCAGTTTATAACAAATAAAATTTTGCATAAGATAACTGAAAATGTTTAGCAATACCGGAACATAGCTTTAATTTCAGAAACATATGTGCCTTCTTTTGCTCTGTAAACCAAATATTTGGAAATGAGAACCATAGTGGCCAATTTCAACCCCAGAAAACAAAGAAACTCCGACACAGAAACTTCTCCTAATTCTCCAAAGTAACATCAATACAAATACAATATAATGGAATGCTTACTTACAATCTCCCCCTTCTTTTCCCCAAATCAAAATGCAAAATGCAAACTAAATAGAAAAGCAGAGTATTAAATTTGGGACTGAAACTTAAATTAAGTCTTGAAACATAACGTTTTTATATAATTAAACAAAAAAAAATGCAAATTTTTACAACAGAGCATTCTTTATTTTGACCACAAAAGGATAAAAAACAGCTGTGGCAGCAGATAATAGAGCAGGAGGAATGGATACATGCATTCATTGCTCAAAGAAATTCAGTATGAAATATAACGATTTGTACAAGTCAAAAAAAAAAAAAAAAAAAATTCAAGCGCATCTCTTCCTTGTTCTTGAGAGAATTTGAAAGAATGACAAATATTTTTATAAAAACTTTTTACATTCCTTAAAAGAAGGAATAGAAAAGATTGCTTCGTTGTTTGAAGATTTGAAAAAATGAGGAGTCTTTTACAAAAGGACGGTTTAAATTTCTTACAAGAAGGAAGCCGTCTGTTTACATTCCTTACCGGATAGAAATTCAAATTACAATTATACCTTTAAAAAGATTAAAAACTACTAAATGAATTATAATTATACCCTTTTAAAAAATTAAAAACTACTAAAAGATCGTCAAAAACTACAATCTTATATATATACTAGTCTACTCATTTCATCCCGCGGAATGTATATATTGCATGTTTTAATATTTTTTTTTCTTTCAACATTTTTTTTAAAATAAAATTATTAACATAAATACCAGTAAAACAATATAAATTTTAAATTTAGTAACGGTTTTCATCTCTCAACCTATATTTATATAGCTGAACAAAAAAAATAGAGAAAAATAAAAAATATATATAAGTTATTTAAATTTTTTGTTAGATAATTTTTTTTTTTAATAAAAAAAAAAAAAAAAAAAAAAAAAAAAAAAAAAAAAAAAAAAAAAAAAAAAAACTTAGAAGTCAAGAATACAAAAAACTAAAAGTCTAATCCATAAAAAAATTTAGAATAATTGGTGAGTTTGGTTCCAAACAAATTTACTTTTGGCAAGTTCAGTCTCAAAATACTTTTTTTAACTTTTAAAATTCCAAACTTTTTTATTAGATATAAATAAGGTTCTTGACATATTCTGTCAAAAAATTTAAAAACTTTTATTATTCATTTAATTAAAGAAAATGGAAAAAAATAAAATAAAAAAAAAAAAAAAAAAAAGAGAAGATGAAACGGAGCGACGAGAAAGAAAGAAGAAAGAAGCCAATTTTGAGATTGTCGAGTTGTGTGCAACCATCATTTCGATTTATGATCTGTCTCGCCAAGGAAAGAACTGGACAATGGTGAACACAATTCTTGATTTTGTTTTTTTTCATGGGTTTTATTGTTTTTTTTTTTTCATTCTAATCTCTGTTCCGATTTCATAATGTTTTATCGGGTTTTTCTCTCAAGAGATTCCAACTGATGTTTTGGCGGAAGTTGGGGAACCCAATTTTTCACTTCATAAGGTAAAATTTGGGTTTTTTTTATGGGCTGGATGGGTTTCTTGTATCTCACAAAAGATGGAATTTTTTTTTTCTTTTTTTTTTCGTTTACAGTTCATGTTTTAAGACAGGTTGATTTCGGAATGGAAAGAAGCGAGATCTAACAAGGATAGAGTTGTCAGATATTCCAAGAGGGTCTGAGATCTTTGAGAAAATTTAAATTCAATTTGAATTTAATTTGCTATAAAAATTTAAGTTGAAAGATAAAGATTATGTTCTTTAAGACACTGTCGATCATAATTTTTTATAATCTCAAGCTAGCAAGATCCCTAACATCAAAGTCTTCATAAGCAGATCAACTTCCATTTGATGACATAGATATGACGTAAAAAGAAGAAAGAAATCGTTTCATCCTTTGTTTTTTTTTTTTTTTTTTTTTTTTTTCTTATAATTACATTTTTTCTTTTTTTAATTAATTAAACAAGGTAAATTGTTAAGTTTTTAAGTTTTTTAATAGAATCCCTTAACAAGGATGTTATTTTTATCTATTAAAAAGGTTTGAGACTTTAAAAGTTAAAAAAAATATTTTGGGACTGAACTTATCAAAAGTAAATTTGTTTGAGACTAAACTCACCAATTATTCAAAAATTTAATAAAATTGAGATAAGCAAAAAGTGAAATGTGAAAAAAAAAGAAAAAATCCAAAAGTCATTAATCATAAAATGAGACAAAAAAATCAAAGAAATTAAAAATGTAAAATAAAAAATTAATACAAATTTAGATAAATAAAAAAAAAAAAAAAAAAAAAAAATAAAATTAAAAAAAAAACCACAAAAACTACTGAAAAGTAAAGATTAAAAAAAATCAAAATTCATTTAAGTATAAAAGGAGACAAAAAAAAAATTAATACAAATTTACATAAGTAAAGAGAAAGTGAAAAGTCAAAAAATATATATATAAATTTAAAAAAAAAACACTCAAAAATCATTAATCATACAATAAGACAAAAAGACTAAAAAGATTGATACAATTACAATAATGTCATCACAATTTAAATTAAATAAAATACTATTATGAGTATAAAAAATAAAAAGATAATAAAACTTCTAAAGTTCCACAAAATTACACACTATGTCATCAGAAAAGTTGTAATCTTATATAATATATATATATATATATATATACTAGTGGTAACACTACGCCCCTAGGTGCGAAGTGTACCACAATTTTTATATATATATTTATATAATATTATGTTTAAAAATAATTTTTTAAAATTAATGTATTTTAAATTTAAATATAAAAATAGTATTATGTTTTGAATAAAAATTATGAATCATATTATATATGACACAAATAAAATTAATATATTATAAATATTTTTATTTTATAAAAATTATAAATTATAAAATCACAAAATATAGACAACATAGAGAACTTTTAGAAAACAAAATGAAAATAATATACAATAGGAAGTGCTAAATTTCCAGGTGGATACTTGAAACCTGCAAATAAGAGATAACTTTTCTTTTAAAACAATATATAAGAGAAACAAAAATGATTAGAAAGTAATTTGAACCAAGTTAGCAAATTTCTACAAAGTCTTGTTGTTTTGCTCAAAATGAGCATCTAGATTCATTCAATTCCTTATAATAGATGAATTCAAGTGGTAAAAGTACCTTTAAGGCAGAAAAGATAAAAGCTCAACCTATGAAACTAAATGAACCCAAATAATAGGAGAAAAACAAGAAAAAGAAACAGTTTATCCTTAAATTCTAGGACAGAATTTAGTGATGTAAACTGTAGAATCCTAGTCCTGTTCCCAGGAGATTCATTGCATTGAACAAGATCAGAATGTCTAATAAATATTCAGGAGATAGTTTTGGGCTAAAGAGAGAAGATTATTATCCAAGTAATTTATTTCGGAACATTACATCACATATCAAATACAACACAAGTATAAATCCTATACTTCAAATTCTCAAACCAAAATCTATTCCTCAAAATGTTCTAAATTCATAAGTTATCACCAACATGCAAATGGACATATCCTATTATGTATCTTAGAATGAAAAGGACAAGTTTGAGATACAACTTCTTCAACAAAATGTTACACAGGAGGAGAATGGAGATGCAACTGTGAACACAAAGCTAGTAAACAAGAAAATTATTTTTTTGTTTAGCCGAATTCATTTAAACTCCATTAAAAGATAAACAATTAAAGCAACATCATTACAACTTTGAAGAGAATGGCTATTGAAGGGAAAAGAAGCTTTAGTAGGAAAAATATCTTGTTTTTGGTGTCTGCATATTAGGGACCTTCTACAATAGATGTCGATGAAGATTAATGCAAACAAAGATGCTTCTTCAGAGGCCCACCTGACCCAGAGCTAGCTTAGACAAACAGAAAGTCATAGACAGCTAGCAAACACACATACACACATTGCAACGTTTCATTATGATACTGGATTATGCCATTTATGCTCTCATAATAAGGTTTGCCTCTTGAAGTCAAAACCATTCTCAAATGTACACAGTTGAATAATGAATAAAGTACAACAATAAGGAAGTGAATTCTAAGATTAAATAACTACTGGAAATAGGACAGTCATTTGAAAGCACACTTCAGTGCTTAATAAAAGGAGTCTTCGTCCACATTTACTATTTGTAATAAAAGGGTAAGTCCAAAAGACAGTCTTTCGTTACAAACTAATTCGAATTGCCTTAACCCAGAAGAAGAAAGAACTAAATTTTCTCAAAGCTCCCATATCCCAAATAGAAATTGAACATAAAACAATTATTACAATCAAATAACCTTTTCAATAGAAAGAATAAAGAAATTGAAGCGTAGAGGGGAAATAACCTTGTTACGTTCCATTGAAGGTAAATCAAATAGCAATGTGAACGAGAACCTCCGGCTTGAGAGTGAAAACTTTCAGTTATTATGGTAATATAGAAGAAGAAGAACAAGCCACATTATAATCCCTTAATCTTCATGCCTTAATTAAGGCAGATTGAGAGAGAAACGGAAGGAAGATTGAGGGTTTGAGAAAGACAAAGAAACGGACCAGATAAAGAAGAAGAAGCCACATTCAACTCCCTTAAGAAAAAAGTTCATGGTTTAAATTACAAAGAAACATCCAAATTGAGGATACTTATGTAGCATGTAAAATTACAATAATACCCTTAGATATATATCAAAATTACTTCTAGTGTCATCAAACTTTTGTAATATTATATATATAAGATATATATAATATATATATATATATATATATATATATATATATATAAGATATAATACTAGATAAACAATCTACACCTAGATGCGGAATTATCTAGTATATATATTTAAAATTTAATAAATTTTTATATGTTAGATTAACGTTTATATGTTTTATTCAATTATATATATTAATTATACGTTTATATATATAATTAAATAAAAAAAAAAAAATTAAATTAAAAAATATAAAAATTTTTTTAATTTTAAATATTTATCTTATTTATTTCTGCACCCTTGTTTTTTTTTTTTTTTTTTTTTTTATATATTTTATATATATATATATATATATATATATATATATATATTGAATGAATTTAATTGAATAAAACACAATAAATAGACTTTAAAAAAATATAAAGAAATTTACAAACTTTGAAAATTGAAAAAATTGGACAAATATTCAAAATATAAAAAGATAAATTATATGGTTTTGAATATATAATTTTAAAAAATTATAGCAATCACAATAGAAAACAACAACAAAAAAAACTATATATATTAAAATTAGGATTATTGTTATGAACATTGTATAAAAAGTAATTGTACCTTAAAGAAAACTCTAGAAGCTAAACTTTACAAATAATTGAAAAATAGGTAAAACTTTTAATATTAAATAGAAATATGATAGAATACAAAAAAAAAAATAATAAATAAATAAGATCAAGAGTTTAGATAATATCAAAATTTAATGAATTTTAAAAAAATAACATAAATACAACTAATTCTATATAAAAATATTAAATAGAAAGAATAGTAGAATACTAACAATTGAAGTACAAAAAGTTTATAAAAAAATAAAAATAATTAATAAATTAGGAAAAGACAAAAAAAAAAACAAAAAACATAACCTAAATACAACTAATTTTACATAAAAAATTAAATAGAAAAGGAAAAAATATTATAACCAAAGAATACCAAAAGTTTAAATAAGATTAAAATTTAATGAATGAAAAGAAGATAAAAAGTTCACATAAATTATAACTAATAATAAGAAAAAAAATTAAATAATATAATAAGATAAAGATATAAAAAAATAATAATAAATAAATAAAATTTATAAATAATATATAAATAAGATATATATATATATATATATATATAGAGAGAGAGAGAGAGAGAGAGAAGAGGAGAGGAACATGAATAGATTAGAAAAAAAAAAGAAAAAATAGTTTAAAAAAATAAAATTTAAAATAAATAAAATAGTTTTAAGCCAAGAAAAAAAATAAAATAATTTTAAAAATAATAAATATTTGATAGTTAGTAAAATTTGAAAAGTCTAGATCAACTAAATGTGAAGTATTGAAAAGATAAAGATTTAAATGGAAAAAATTAATAAGAATAGAAATAACTCTAATATTACATCTTATTACAATAGAACCAATAGAAAGATGTAATTATATATATATAAGATAAGATATATATTTGTAATAGAAGATTTATAGTAGTTAAATTTAATTGTTTTGTGAATATTATTTGAGGTTACTAGTTGAGACATAATTTGATCTAATTTGGTTTAAATTAAAATAGTTTAATAAAAATAATAATTTTTTTTATATTAATTTCAACTTTTAAAAGGATTAATAATTTTACATTTATAATGAATTTTAAATTCTTATTTTTTCTATCTATTAATTGTTTCATATTGAGTTATGTTATGAGAATTTTTGTTGGATATTTATATTAGAAAATATTTTGAATAATTAAATAATTCATGACTGCACATCTATCTTTTTTTTTTTTGTCAGTAAAGGATATGTAATTATATTAAAGCGATAATAATATACATTTAGTGGCCCCCATTTCTAAAATACAAAAATAAGTGGTAAACATCATAATGAGGATTAAAACCACGTAGCATCACAACAAACCACAGGGCGGAAAAAAAAAAACACGCCAAAAAGAAACAAACCAAAAGAAAACAAAGAAAACAGTTTCTTCAAAAAACCAAGCTTCGGCTTCCTTGAAATCAACCTCAAGCCCTCAAACACATCCATCAAAATCACAACCTTCAACCTTTTGTTTTAGCTTGCCTTTGAGAATAAGCCGAGCTTAGATCCAAAAAAAAGAGGAGATTTTGATGCTCTTCGGCGGCTCTTCAAAAAGTTACATAACCATGAGATCTTGCATCCGACCTAGATTTGCCAGAGCATCGGCGGTGCCATTTCCTTCTCGGTGGGAGAACTTGATGTGGAGGTAAGGGATATTCTTCATTAACATTCTGCATGTGTAACAAATAGTAGAAGCGTATATGGATAAATGATTGAGTCAAAAGATGGAGAGCAACACTCGAATCACTTTCCAATATAATGTGTGAATATTTTCTATCCACAACTATTTGCAAACCTTCCTTAATAGCTCTCAACTCATCATATAGATTATTACCATAGGGAATAGTCTAACAATACCCTAAGATCCATTTACCCCGATAATCATGAAAAAATCCACCTATTCCTAATTTACCAAGATTAGGTTTAACATAACCATCAAAATTCAATTTTAAAAAGGGAAAATCTGGTAGAATCCAATGAATAAACTTGGTTTGAATTTTTGATGGAGGAAAAGGAAAAACAATATCAAAACCAAATTGTAAAAACTCCATAACTGTAGATTCAACAAATATAGGAGAAAGATAAGTAAAAAGAGTAGATTGAACTGATCATGAAATGCATAACTTCATCACATCTTTCAATTTTAATTAATGGTAAACCTACATTTTTTTTTCACCTAATAGAGGTATCCGTCAAGGTGATCCTTTATCACCTTATTTATTTATTCTATGTTATGGATTATATTTTTTTACTTATATCCTATGTAGTTCAACAAAAGTTTTGGCAACTTATACATCTTTCTAGAAATTATAATAGTCCTAGTATATTACATTTAAAACTACCCCGCAACTAGATTTAGTAATCTATTCTCCCAAGAAAGCAATTTATTAACCATTTTATTCAAAAATTCCAAAAAAAAGCTTGATGATTAAATTTTGAGTTAGTAAGAGCACAAGCTGGTGAAAGACCACTCTTCCTCAAATAGAAAATTGACCATTTTTTTTTAATATTCAATTTCTCAATAAGATTTTGTTTTTAAAATAAATTTCACTAGTAAAATTTATATAACACTAATATTTTAAAAAGTGAGATATGACAAATTCATATAACACTAATACTTTAAAAAGTGAGATAATATGTTATACACATGCACCCTTAGTAATCAATTTTATATATATATATATATATATATATTATACATCTTTGATATATCTCACTTTCTTTATAAGATTTTTTTTTATATAAATCCAATTAAATTGGACCCATTACTACCATGTAGTTTTTTAAAAAATGTTACTATTTTATAGAATTTTTTTTAAGGGTTTCGGCATTTCTTTTTATCTAAAAAAAATTTATCAAAAGTAATTGAGAATAATGTTTATTTTCAAATCTTTTAATATTTTTTAATTGTAAGATTTTATTGGATTAATCTTGCATGTATATTAATTTTAAAAATATACTTAAAATACTCATGGGTTATTTTGTTTTTTTAGAGAATCAGCCAAAAAAAGTTGTACAAACATCCTCAGGAAATCCAGAACTAATACTCATGGGTTATGAAAAATTTTTAAATATAAAATATTTAATTAAAAAATTAATCTTACTTCTAAAGGTTAAAAAAAAAAAGAATTACCTTAAGCTTAAAAAAAAATAATAAAAAGAAATAATTATAAATAGTCTGGATTTTACCGTTAGAGAATAGAGGGTTGGGAAGCGTTTTACCTTGTTTATAAATAGTCTTAAGCGGTCAACCCAAAACGCGAGCGCCATTGCAATCTGTCCCGCTCTATTCTGTGATTTTCTTCACTTCTCTAAAAGATTTTTGGGATTTGATTTCTCTCTTCCTTTTTTCTTTCTTTCTCACCTTGCACGAGCGCCATTGCAGTCTTTCTTCCTTGTTCTCTGATTTTCATCACTTCTTTTTAAAGATTTTTGGGGCTTGATTTCTCTGTATCCTTTTTAACAATTGCTTGCTCGGTGAGGGTTAAGTGACGTTCGTTCGGCTGATCTCCCTTTTTTTTTTTTTTTTTTTCTTTTTCTTGGGTTTAATTATAACAAAACCCACAAAATTTTCTTTGATCTGCCAATTCAAGAATTCAAGAACCCTGGAGTCATATCCACATGATAAGTAGACTGAAATAATATTTTCTTGATGAAGAGCGTTCTCCCTTCCTTCCTTTTTTTTTTTTTTTTTTTTTTTTCCCCAAATTATTTGGGTTTTTTTTTTTTTTTTTTTTTTTTTTTTTGTTCTTTCTGATTATGGAGTATTTGAATCTTGGAATCTGAAGGGGATTGACTGCGAATGTTTATGCCATTTATTCTAATAAAAAACTTTTTTTTTTTCTTTTTTTTTCGTTTCATGTTGTAATGTTGTTTTCTTTTTTGTTCTTTGTTGCAGAGTTGTTCTGGGGGTCTTTGGTTGTGTTCTTGGACTTCTTGGTAAAGGGTCATTGGGGAAGAAAGAAGAAAGAAGAAAGAAAGATACCTGGACGAGCATTTCAGTGGGAAGAAGGATCATTTTTGAGTTCAAGTATGGGGGAGACCAAAGTGATGTCTTGTTACTGTTCATTGTATGAGTAGGTTTCGCTTTAGAACAACCCGCCCATATTGCTAGAAAATAGAAGCACGTCGCCTGTCTGAAACAGTGGAATAGGAAGTTACTGTTTCTTTTTATTATTATTATTATTTTTTGTTTTCTTCTGTTCCATCCATTAACCAACCGTGCCTCTTGTTGGTTTTTTTGTGTCAAAGTTTGAATAGAATTCTTGCCTTTAAAGGTTCAATTTACCCACCTTGGGTCAAAAGAAAAAGGAAGAAAGGATTGTAAAGTTGCTGATTTCTTTATTTGCTCCTTAGTTCACGGAAGTCACAATCTGGGTTGTGATTGTGAAATCAAAATAAATAAGGATCCAAAGTGTATGGCCGACCACCTTCTCAGAGAATGTAACGTAGGTTTAGAACTGTTCTGGAGAAAGATTTAATTTCTCTGTTCACCTAAAATGGTGGGTACTGAAAAATAAGAACGCTAACTTTGCAGAAGTTGATTCTTCTTTTCGAGGTGTAAGGTTTAAAAAGTGGGTATTTGACAATTTTATAAGCAATGGCTGAATCTCAGTCATCTGGAACTTCAGAAAATCTGAAGGATTTCAGGTCTTTGGCCCTGACACCAACATGGTCTGTTGCTTCTGTATTGACTGTATTTGTGGTCGTTTCACTGCTCGTGGAGCGCTCAATTCATCGGTTATGTCATGTAAGTTCATTAACAACTCAATCTGTTTGTGCTTTTTTCCTATTTCAAGATATTGGAATCATCAGGAAATTGAGGTAGATGTCCAATCTCACTTCATTAATTAGTTGTCAGATGATACATTCTGTGTGTGTATGTATTATTTTTTACCCCTATGCTTCCACTATGAGTTTCAAATTACAAGATTGTTAGGCTGCATTCTTGAAAAGTATGAATCTTCACTATGTAGAGATTGACATCAATCTATCTCATTTTGTTTGGTAAATTCTAGACAGCCTATTTCTTGCCAATTGCTTTGAATGTGTTTATATTCACTGTTCTTTTTGTAATTCTATTCTTTATTCAGTTACATACATACCTTGACATAGTAGTTGTGTACTTACTACTAATGCATGAGGAAATCTTTAGAGAAACCATTTGCCATTATCATCTGCTTGTTGATCTTGGTTCCCTGCTATCTAATGTTATACTTCTAATTGTACTACTATCTGGAGTTGAATGTAAAAACAGCAAATATTCTATTTTTTTGACTAGCATGTCTTCTATCGTTTCAGTGGTTGAGGAAAACTAATAGGAAACCTTTGCTTGCAGCAGTTGAGAAAATGAAAGAAGGTAATTTGCTGTACTTTGTAATTGCATCCTCTAAGAGAGAATTAATCTGTAATAATGTTTTCTTCTTGGCACCTCTTTTCATCATTTTTTTACCACAGAAATGCTCATTTTGGGGTTATTTCTTATGCAGAGTTGATGCTTCTTGGCTTTATCTCTCTCTTACTAACAGCAACAGCGAGTACCATCTCCAATATTTGCATTCCTTCCAGGTTCTATGATAGTGTATTTGCTCCTTGCAGCAGAAAAGAAATTGATGATGAAAAGGAGAATAGTAGTTTGAAGGAGCGTAAAATTTTGGAGGCTTTTCTTCTTCCTCACTCATTCAGGAGAATGTTGAATGGCATGAATCAGAACACCTGCAAAGAGGCATGCTTTAACTTTATATTTAACCCTATAAGATGGCTGATGTTTACTTGAACTGTCTTTATTATGAAGTGGAAAATTGTTTCTTCTATATGTTGGAACTTTTCTTAAGTATCATTATCTATCTTTGGAAGTTATTTCACTTAATTTTGATTACTTTTGTGCTTTCTTTCCTTAATCTATGTTTGTTGTACAGAATCATGAACCATTTGTATCCTATGAAGGCCTTGAGCAACTGCACCGGTTCATCTTTGTCATGGCAGTTACACATGTATCATATAGCTGCTTAACCATGTTGCTGGCAATTGTAAAGGTATAATTCTTTGTTCGAGTAACATTTATGTAATTTCAAATTTAATCGTTGATAAAAGCCTTGAATTGAAACCAATGAAACAAGTTCTCTTGGTCTTATGAATTTTAATAGTTGCCATCTGGAAATCTTGCCACTTTCTAAGCATGTCTTTGTTGATGGATGTCCATCTATATGAGATTTATTTATGTTCACATACACAATGAAAAAGGAAAACAAAACATTCTAAAAGTTTCTTCTGGACGTTTCTATATCCATGTAGTTGGCATCACAAGCCCAAAATTCAAATCATGAGCCAGACAATGTGGCTCACAGATAG
The DNA here is from genome assembly GCA_025388415.1 of Cynanchum wilfordii. Lineage (NCBI taxonomy): Eukaryota > Viridiplantae > Streptophyta > Magnoliopsida > Gentianales > Apocynaceae > Cynanchum > Cynanchum wilfordii. Next base: position 16,150 of record JAHSUH010003912.1, read on the forward strand.
TTAGGATATGATTGACTCCTAACTATGATGGGAGTGAGTTTCTGCATATGCAATTTTGTCCATGATCAGATGCTATATGAAAGGCTAGCTGATAAATAATTTTTCTTTCCTCTTAATTACCATCCAACAAAAGGGGTGGATCTGAATTAGTTGGCATATCTGATGTATGATCTGGGGCTGCCCCTAGGTTAATTATGTTATGTTATTTATTTTTTTCTTTCCCATTTTTCTTTTTTGCTAGTCTCTTTGAATGTATCATGGTATTGACGGTGTAATTTTTATTTGTCCAGGTCCACAGTTGGAGGGTGTGGGAGGAAGAAGCTCATATGGACCAGCATGAAGCATTGACTGGTAATGTTTATGCATTATAACTTCTACGGAAAACTACCATTGTGTTGATTTTTCTATAGGATTTTTGTCATTTCACAAAAATTCTACTTCATTGCTTTGCAATAGTATAGAGAAAACTGAGAACCACTTTGCCTTTGTCATTTGATTTGTTTCTATATGATTGCGATGCATACAATATGGACAGCATAAATAAATGATAATAAGTTTGTCTATGGCACAGAAAAAACCAGAGCAATGACAATGCGGAGGCAGTCAGCCTTTGTTCGAGAACATACATCTAATCCCCTAAACAGGAATAGTTTTCTAATCTGGGTGGGAAGTGGACATCTATACAGCTAGGTTTCACTCTTTTCTGTTGTTTATAGCAGATAATTATGTTTTCAAAGTACTTGCAAAAAATTTTTTTTTTTAAAAAAAAAAAAAAAATTGGGTACCTGTTCTGACTGCATAAATTGCTTTAATTCTAGGAAGTGATCTCTAAGCTCCAAAAATTAGGATATTTCAAAAGTTACCACTGGACTTTGTTGTTCAGTATTCTTGGTTTCTTGTCCCCTATTCGTTTTGATTGACATGTTGACAATTTATGATTTGATTTAGGGATGTGACACTCTTTTAATTGATTTTGCTAAATTCTACTAACTACTGAATCATCATTACTCGAAGATTTGTAGTCAACTTCCATGAGTGCTGGTCTACAATAAACTTCACTTATGCTTACATTTTCATTTTGGACTATTGCAAGCTAAAAAATAGATTGTAACTTGGTCAGACAATAAGCATTTATTACTTGAGTTGATTATAACTCCTCTCAAATTGGTTTTGTAAAATTTTATGTAGTAGGAATCTGCATACTCTATTTGGTCTATTGCTTTGATACTGACAGCTTTTACTCTTGCAAAATGATTATAGTATATGGTATCAATTTTATCAGCATCATCTTTCAATTTTTTTTTTTTTAAAACCATTGTTTTCTTTCTTTCAAGTGAACTATATTTGACAATTTAATGTTTTTTTCTTTAAAATTTTATTTTATTTCGTATTCTATGAATATGAAAAAGATTTATATTATTTTGCATCTCAAATATGCCAAAGAGATCAGATTTCAAAAGGAGGTTCGTCCATTACTCTCCGTCCTACATCCAGTAATGCTTGTTGGTTTACTAAAGCCACTTTCGAAAGGTCAACTTCTCCTCCTTAACTCTGCTTACATTTGATTTGTTGATTGCTTTTGTAATCCTAGTATGTGCTAAAACTAGGATTATTTTTTACTCTTGTTGGTCACGGTTCTGTATTTTCCCTGCATTCAGGTTTGTGAAGTTTATAAACACTCCAGAAATTCTCGAGAGAGAGATTTGTTAAAATAGAAAGGAAGATTGCACAGATTGAGAACTCTATTCAATTGAATGAATAAACAAATGGAGCTATTGAGGCAGAAGGTACTGAAAAAAAAAACCCTATATGCCATCTTTACGGCGAATTTATTCTACTTAGTTCACTGAATTTGCACTGGAATTTAAGGGAAGTTTTACTGTCTATTGTTATTGGTCAAGAATTAAGTTAGTTCCCACTAAACTTTATCTGAGGTGATACATTTTATGTCATTGGGATAATCAGCACAGAACTTTTTAGACCTGAGTTGGAAATCCAAAGAAAATAATGAAAATAAAATTGTTGAGTTCTTAGAGAAAGATGGTAATAAAGAAAATTAGCATTTATGGTATATTGTTTGTTTCCAAACAAGTTTACGAAACTAAGAAATTTCACAGGAAAACATAATCTCTCTCATTTGTGAAATGGTGATTGTTTAGTAAGATTGATTGCTTTTCGTCTAACACATTTGTAAAAGATTCAGGGAAATTATTTATTTGGTGATGTATCAAAAGCAGTCATAAGTTCAGCAATGCTAACAATGTAGTTCTTGAAACTCATGAGACATTTAGTTCTAGCAAAATCCACCCATGTAAAGAGTAGATAGATGTGCCTTTTTTGAGATTTTCCTGAAACATTATACCCTTTTGCAGGTGCAACTCTTAGAGGTTCTGCTGCTTTGCCGAAGGTAAATTCTGTTTGTGTTATTAGAATTTCAAATGGTCCACTTTGTAGTTCTTACTTGAAGTTGCATAAATTTTAATATGAAATGACACAATGCTAACTTTCTTGTCAAAGATGGAGTCAGATGGAAGCAGGGATGCCACACAGGAAGAGAATTCCAAGTATATTCTTGCACTTACTAATACTGAACAACTCTTTACTTGATGCTAAAATCTCTTTAAAATATATATATATATATATATTTAAATAACTGATTGATGTTAATGATTACAAGGGTTCACCTTTTGCGTGCATTGGAAACTCGGAAAGCTGTGCTTAGGAAAGAGCAAGCGATGGCATATGCCCGTGCTCTGGTGGCAGGGTATGAGATGGATCTGATATCATTTGCTGATGCTTTTGGAGCTTATTTTATTTGGCTCAAATCGCGAGTTATTTTGAACTTAGTTTATGTAGTTAAATTTATTTTATTTGATTTGCCTAACTTTGAGTAATCATTTTTTACATTAAATATTAGTTAAGTTATTGTACTTTACTTGTCTTTCTTCAAGTTATCACTTAGGCTTATTTATGTAGTTAAGTAATTTTATTTAACTCGCCTTACTTCAAGTTATCACTTGAAACTTATTTTATATAGTTAAGATTATTCTATTTGACTCGACTTACTTTGAATTATTAATTGGAGCTTATTTTATGTAGTTAAGTAATTTTACTTGACTTGTGTTGTTTTAAGCTATCACTTGGAGGTTATTTTATCAAGTAATTTTACTTTACCCGAGTTGCTTCGAATAATTCCTTGGAACTTATTTTATGTAGCTAAGAGTTAGTTTGCATTACTTAACTTACTTCTTTGTAGATAAGTTATTTTGCTTGACTTGCATTGTCTTAAGTAATCACTTGGGGTTTATTTTAGTTGACTCAATTATTAGTTAAGTAATTTTATTTGACTCATCTTGCTTCGAGTTATCACTTGGACCTTATTTTATGTAGTTAAGGTTATTCTACTTTACTTGGCTTACTTTGAATTATTAATCGGAGCTTATTTTATTTAAATTTATTTTACTTGACTTGTTTTAAATTATCTTGGAGCTTATTTTATTAAGTAATTTTACTTTACCCTAGTTGCTTTGAGTTATTATTTGGAACTTATTTTATGTAGCTAAAAATTATTTCACAATGGTCTGGGTTTTATAATTCTTCCAGAATTACTGGAAATGACTTGAAATGTTAGCTAGCTTACTATTTCTTTACAGGAGCTGCATAATTTGTTGTCTGTATCTCTCTCGCTGCTTGTTTTTATTCCATGGGTCTATTGCCCCTCTTATTTCAATTAATGTTTTAACATGAAGCTTATCATTGAATTTGTGCTGCAATGGGTGCCATGTTTTCCCCTTTGCCCTTCCTTAGTTCCAAATTTATAATTTTATGACAACTAATCTTTCCTTTCTTGTGGAAGAAACATATATTTTTTAAAATTTTTTGTAGAGGTTTCCTTAAACCACAATCCAGAATATATTTTGTTGGTATGTTAAGAGGTCTTATCTTTTCATTATAAATGATCAACTGGTTTACTTGTCATTGTTGCAGTCCAAAGAGAAGCAGGTCCAGCGCATTCGAAATCTATTTTTCCGCCAGTTGTCTGTTCCACTTTCTGGAATGAGTTCAACTCTTCTTACATACAAAGCTTGGGAAACTGAACAGGGAAGTGTTGTTGATAATGATCCCAGCTCCTTGGATGGGCTTCCTTCCCATATTGCCTCAGCATATCAGAAGGCCTTGGAAATGTTGAAGCTTCGTACTAATTTTGAAGAACAGATTGCTAGAAAGGATGCCTCTGATTCTGAGAGACTTCAAGAATTCATGGTATGCATGTACTGTTTTGTGATAAGTACTTGTCCAAAGTCTATTACAATATTGACGTTTGAACCTCTGAAATCTCCTTATTACTTTTGTATTTAATGTCTGCTCAACTTAAGGGAAAGTATTAAAATTCCCTTGACTTAGTTATAGTTAGCAGGCATTATACATATCAACTATATGCATCATGTTCTTTTTTGTATTTGCAGAACTATTTGAACTTTGAGCAGTCATCGGGGGATCCTGCACGAGTTCAAATCTTGTATGAATGTGCCATAACTGAGTTTCCTATATCTGCTGACCTCTGGCTTAGCTATACCTGCTTTCTCGACAAAACAATTAAGGTTTTTCCTTTGACTGATTTTGTTTCATTATATAGTGGAGTTTCAATTGAAATGGTCATCTTTTGTTCCAGACTTCCAGTATAGTCGAGGATGTTTATGCAAGGGCGACAAGGAACTGTCCTTGGGTTGGCGAACTTGGACCAAATACTTGTTACATCTTGAACGTATTCATGCTTCTGAGGATGAATATCTGCTGTACGTATGACATCTTCCCCCCTCTATCTGAAGAATGGTCTTATGAACAGATTTGTGTATTATGGTTTAATTTGGTTGCAGACCCATTATTACTGTACTTTACAACATTATGGGCAAGACGTATATCCTTTTAATTAAGAAAGTTAGAAAGATTTTAGATGAAAAATATGCTTATTGTAGGAAATTTGACATTTATTGAAAATGTTAAAATAGAAACTTGAATATTCAACTTTTTGATGGAGGTAGCAGTTGTCTATCTGCCATCGTCATTGTTTTATGGCGTTGCACATGTTCTTACATGGGAGTAAATCAATTAGGATCAGATGCTTAAAAGAGAGAATTCAAAATTTTTGGGTAAGTAATCATAGTTGCGAGATAAAAGATTGAGTTGCGTTTCGCTACATATTTTATTTTTCTTTTTTAATATCTGGAAATGATAGCTAGTATGTGCATTGAATTTGGGAATTGCTATAAAGTATTTTTCCCTTAAAAATTTTATTTTTAATTATTGTTCTGAAAGGTTAATAATGTTGATTTGGGTGATTACTGGAGTACACAGCACTAATGCTATTCTGTTTTGATACTTAATGCAATCATTACCCAAATTGTCGGTGTTTAATACATGTGAATATTATATTCATCAGTACCTTTTAGTGAGAAATATTAATCTACGCAAATTGTTTGCAGTTGTAATTTGTTTTTCTTTTTACTGTCCATTAGTTTTAATTTCTTTTTCCTGAGCATTTTTAGTTCAGTCAGTTGATCATACAAATGTCATTTTTTTTAGGTCTTTGAGAAATCACTACAATGCACTTTTGTAAGCTATGATGAGGTAAAAGCTCATAAGTTTTATACTTCTATCTCTTTTCCTTCACAAAAAGGTATAGATGTACCCTGTCTTGATAAACTGAACCGATGTGTCTTTTTTTTTTCTGAATGGATCGTGATGCTCACAAAGTTTTCACATGACATTATCTGCAACTTAAGGTTTTAAGTAGTAGTTGTATTAGAGAAAAGAGCTTCTGGTTGAGTTTTAGTTGGAAAAAGTTTTTTTTGGTTGTATCGTTTATGAATGTATTAGAAACTTTCATAAGAATAGATAAACATAGTAAGTGTTAGTAAGATCCTTACTGATAGAGGTTTCTTTAATGATTTTGAAAATATATGGTTATCCCTATGTTACATCAAATATTTATGTTTCTAGAAGTTTAGAACAGTTGCAGAGTTTGGTAGGCTAGGAAATGATTCTATGCTTTCAAATTGACATAGAAGTTCTTGATTTGTTTGTGTTAAGTTCTCGACCTTGTTGATTAGTTTTTCTTGATTTCGATGGTTCTGTTGGTGGCAATATCTTTGCTTTATGGATATTTTTATCTGCCAGTGACATTTATATGGAGATTGTTTTGCTGCAGTATATTGATTTATATCTCACTAGAGTTGATGGCCTAAGGCGAAGAATATCTTCAGCTGGCAGTATGGGAGACACTTTTAACTACTCTCTCATAAGGGATGTGTCCAGGTATGTTTTCTATATAAAATGGGACTGCTTCCAATTTGGATGCTAAAATAGTATGCTTTTTATGTAAATTGGATTTGTGTAATATAAACCCTACTTTAAGTATGTAATGTCTTACCTTGCAACGGAAACCGGTATGGGGCTATACTTAGTTCTCAATGTTTCTTCAATTTATTTTCTTTTATTTCTGAGAGTTAAACCAGTTATATTGCGTTTAAATGAGGCCCATAAAAGTAGCTTTTGTTTTGATATTTAACTCTCCCTAGTGAGAGAAGGGATCTTCTGCCCTCCTTGCATTTTAGTGCAATGTAGATGGATGCTTAGTTTATTTAATTAGTGTTGCTGACTGTAACTGGACTTGGATGCCGATTGCTGTTATGTATTCCTTCTGATCCATCAAACTTTATTTATTTATTTTAAATATTATATGATATGTGCCAAGCCATCTTTATATGTAAACCCCCAAGTAATCCTATCTCTTTCACTTGTTCATCTCAGCGTGCATCAGATTACTTGTCACCATACTTGAAGAACACAGACAGTTTATTGAGGATGTACAGTTACTGGTCTCGCTTGGAGTTGAACTTGGGCATGAGTATGGTGGCAGCTCGTGGTGTGTGGGAGGGCTTGCTCAAAATCAGGTCTTTTATTCCTCCTTTTCTATACCTGTAAGTTAAGTTTTCCAAATATCTTTCTCAAACTGATTTTAAGCTTTATGTTGCTGCAGCGGGTCTATGTTTGAAGCTTGGCAGGGTTATATAGATATGGAAATTGGAGCAGGAAACATTAATGAAGCTAGATCACTTTATAAACGATGCTACACCAAAAAATTTTCCAATACTGGCTCAGAGGTATATGCCCTCAATATGATGTGATTTTCATGTTACCATATGTAACTCAATCTCTGTCCATGTATTTGCATGCTGCTAAAGATTATGTGAAATAACTCAGTCTCATACACTGACTACGATTTGATGGATAGAATTTTAGATATCACTTTTTAAACTGCTGACTAGGGTAAACTCTGTAAACATCACTAGAGCTGATGTGATATCGAGTATATTGCAAGTTGCTGGTGTATTCAGTGGTTGCTGCAGAGGCTTCTTATGAAGCTTGAAAGATTATGAGGGAAATCGAGAATATAAACAAATTATACATCTGTAAAGATTCAGCAAACATTGGAATTACCTTCATCAATTCCAAGAGACTTGAATATTTAGTCTTACGAAATTATTGGGATTGCTAGAGGGAAAAAAAAAAATTCTTCTTCCATCTCTCAACTGAAAGTTCTAAGTATTATTTCTCTTACTAGTATTTCATTCTTTTCCCTGTTATAGATTAAAACAGGAAAATGAGAGCTTACTTCTCTTCCTGGAAGTAAACTGGAGAAGATGTCTATGTAGAAATTAGGATATGTTTTATGCATCTTGAATTGGATGATACCTTCTCTTTCTAAAAAAAAAAAGAATCATTCAGGACATATGCCACTCGTGGGTGCGGTTTGAGAGGGAATATGGTTCGCTGGAATATGATGTTGCCATGCAGAAGGTATGCATTCTTATTCTTTCATTGCTGGTGAACCTTGGCATCCTATTTTCCCTGTGAGTTTAATTGGCTTTTTGAAGAAGATGCATATTCATAAGAGCAATACAATTTATTACTTTTTTAGAGGCTGTTTACTAAATTACTATAGCTAAATGTTATTTTACAATTTCCCTTGGGACCTATGTTTCAGGTATATATTACAAGCTGGGTGGGTTGAGTATTTGGATGTCAAGCTTAATGTGGTTAGTTGGACGTACATAATCTTTTGATGAGTCAAGCCTTTACTTCAATGATAAAAAATGTATTAGGAATGGGGATTGGGGGCATAAGATGATTGGCTGGTAAGTGAGAAGGGGTGGGATGAAGAGGAATGACAATGGAGTTGAGGGTACAGGAACACTGGAATCTGAAGATATCAAAATGTTAGGGTGGATTATGACAAGACACAAATTAAAAAGAGGCACATAAGAGAATGGTTATTTTGCATTTTTCATGCACTTTCATTTGGTTGGTTACCTTATGCATGTTATGTGTTTGCCTTCTTCACTCTTCCACATATCTACTTGTATGTTCATACCTACACTTATGCTGCATAACACCTGTATACATCTAATTAGTCCTCTATTTCATTTCTTCATAACATATGTCTATCTCGGAAATTGTATGCACAAGTGTAAGATTGAGGTGGAGCTTTTCTTCAAATTCAAACTAACTGAAGCAATTTTGAAACCTATCAGGTGAAACCTCGTCTTGCAGAACTTCAAGTATTCCGAGCAGCACAAGAAAGCAAAACTACCAGCACAACAGAACAAAAGGAAAGTTCTATGAAGAAAAGTACACGTGAAAAGAGAAAGCTGGATTCAGATAAAACTGACCAATCTCAAGCAAAGCGCCAGAAAGATACAGCTCAATACACTAGTATGAAAATTGAAAAGGACAAAATTCAAGCAGTAGGTGTCGAGGGAAAAGATAAAGTTGGAGGAGGTGAGATCGATGCCAGTAAATCAGAAGTCACAAGTAAAAAGGAAACAAATAATCCGTCTTCTTAGAAACTCAAGCATTTCAATGATCAGTGTACTGCCTTTTTATCTAACCTTAATTTCATTGTATTAGTTTTTCTGATTGAAATTGGTTCTGCCTTTGATGCAATTTGATTAACTTGCTGTGTATGGTAACAACCATGACTTACAGACTACTGAAGAAGATATTCATGCTTTCTTCAGTGATGTTGGTGGTGTGGCTGCAATTCGTATATTAAGAGACAAGTTCACTGGAAAGTCAAGGGTATCTCCTTCCTCTCATGCTAAATATTGTTAAGTCTGTTAGTGTAAAATAGCTTTAAGTGCTACATGAAAAGGGAAATAGCACCCTCATAGAAACATTTCTTATATTTAAGATGGAAGGTATGAAGAACTCCTAATTCCCTTTATATAAGGAAGGCCGGGCTTGATTTCCTGTGGTTTGTCCTTTAACCACCTTGTGTTATACTCCATCTAGGCCTTCTACTTCATTCCTTTTTATAGTTAATTTTTTAGAGTAATTAGTTACAATTTTTAAGTTTTCTACTTTTTGGTACGACTCAATTTACTGAACCTTTTGATTCTCGCATAAACATCTTGGTAGAAGAATGCAAATCCATGAGACTGATAAAAGCATTTCAATCTTCTTTTTGCCTTATGTGTAAAAATTAGTCTTACTCTCCCTCAATTGGTCTATAAAAGCTTTTCTCATTTGCTCACGTATTTTTCTATGCGTCACCATTTGGAATTTGGAAAATGGAATTCTTTTCTGTTTCATCTTGTTGATGGTTTTATTTGTTCTAGTACTTGTGGAAAACTATAGGGTCTGGCTTATGTGGATTTTGCCGATGAATCACACCTTGCTGCTGTGGCTAAGAACAGACAATATCTACTTGGCAAAAGACTAAGCATTGCTAGGTCAGATCCTAAGGGCAAAAAGAAAGGAGCACCTGGAAGTAGTAACGCATCAAAAAACGGTATATAATTATGTGTTACATATATATATATATATATATATATTGATTTGGAGTATATGCTGCAACTTGGCCCATTCTCTGCCTATCTGCTTGAATTTCTGGTTTGACATTGAGCTTCAGCCCAATAGACACAGCAGTGTCTCCCTGCTGAACTTAGTCCAGATTTTAAACTAGGTTTAACCTTTCCAGTTTAGCTTAATTTCTTCTCTCTGTAGTGTTTTACAAATGGTTAAAAATCACAGGGGCTAATGAGGATCAAAATAGTAGAGCTCAAACATCCAATACAAAAGATGGTAGTGGATCACTGAGAAAAGGAAGTGATGACAGTGTGCAGCTTAAGGGAAGAAACACATTTGTGATGCCAAGAAGTGTAAGACCATTGGGATGGACTAAAACAAGCGGGAGACCTGAAGAAGAAGCGGGAGATGAAAAACCTAAATCCAATGAAGAATTTAGGAAAATGTTCATGAAAACATGAAACTGGCATTTTGGTTTTTATGTGTCTTATACTGCAAAATAGTGCTGAATTTTCTTAATACTCCTCTAGGAAGTTTTATCTTATGATCATTTATATGCTGGGTATATGATCTTCTGGTCTTTGAAATTCAAGTTTGGCATCTTAATGTATTAAGTATTATCAATTTTATCTGTTCCAGTTTCTCCATTTAACCATGTTTCTGTTTGGCTGTTATGCTATGGCTTCACTGCCCAAAGTAGTAAAGCCTGTATTTTCCAGTTTAGCTCTCTACATTGCAGCATGTGCACCACCAACAGAACAGAACCCTACCATGTCAGGGCCTGACAGTGATGGATTGCTCAAGGTGAGTAATCAACTACCAAAACCTATCTTTAAAATTGTCTGTTGCATGTGACATGGAATTTGCTTTTGAAGAAGACATGACAGTGAGCAATCATGATATCTTGATCAAGTATTACAACATGAACATCAATTTGCTTGATTCACCTTGTGAATCATGTCTCTGCAAGAGAATCCCTTTAAGTCAAGTTACACAGCCAAATGATGATGCATCTCATTTGATTGAAGGTTTCGGTATGAAGTTGTTCTGTTGTATGAGAAATGCGATTACATATTGGAAATTGAAATGATGAATTATTTCTTACTTGCTTAGGTTAGCAAAGCTTTTCTCTCGACATCAAAGTTCTGTGTATAATGGTTCTCTTACTAAAGAAGAGCTGCGTACTTCTTAAGCTTGTGTTATTTGTGTAGATATTTTGCCTCTTACCTTACTCCTTCTTGATTGTCATTGTACCCTGCTGTTGTTTCATGATTTTGAGACCTTCTGGGCTTTGAAAATGATGTTTTTTCTGAACTTTATTTTGAATTTATGTTTGGGTTGCTTGTGCCTGCGCATGAGGTTTTAAAAGCATTCGTTTTCTGTAAATAATATTGAGTATGACCATAAATTTCTGTTGTGCTTCAAGAATATTCTTATGATTCACAGATGTGAGTTTCTTATTGGATTATCAGATCTTTAAAGATGATAATGTACTTTTGTATAATGTATATGGTCATAAGATTTCATATGTAATTTGGTTATCCAAACTTTTGGCAGAACTCAGAAAGAGGAGGCACTAAAGTTTTGTGTTACAAAAACGAGTGAAGTCAGCGAAATAGAAAAGGTATTTATTGTTTCTCTCTTAGCGATTCATTTGCTTATATATTATTAGTTTGCTGCAGCAGGAAAAATCATTGACTGAAACTGTGTGCTACCAACGCTGGTATGGTGGTTCAGTGCTCGAGTACCTTTTGTAATACAAAGTGCCAATAGATTATTCCCTTCTGTGAGAAAAGATTATTACTAGCAAAAGAAAATATACCCCCCAAACTTTATTCATTTGCTATTTGGGGGAGGAGGGACCATATAAGACCTCATAAATCACTTCAGCTATGTCTTGACTGCTATTTGACATTTAAATCAGATTCTCCTACACAGAATGAGGTTGTAAAATAGGAGGCCGTACTTAATATTCCTTGCTAAACTATCTGGTCTGAGGCACAAACAGGATAGAAATGGACTTGCTAATCCAATTTGATGAAAATTCTGCCAGTTTCTGCTATATGATCTGTTATTCCCATATCCAATACATATGTTTGAAACAATCCCCAGTTCTCTGGCTAAAGATCATTTTCTGTGCTAATTTCCTTCCCATTTAATTTCATGGTTCAGAGGTGAAGATTGTTCATTATAACATAATTTTGTAGCGCTGGGATCTTCATGTCAAATAGCAGTCAAGACATAGCTGAAGTGATTTATGAGGTCTTATATGGCCCCCTCCCCCAAATAGCAAATGAATAAAGTTTGGGGGTATATTTTCTTTTGCTAGTAATAATCTTTTCTCACAGAAGGGAATAATCTATTGGCACTTTGTATTACAAAGGTACTCGAGCACTGAACCACCATACCAGCGTTGGTAGCACACAGTTTCAGTCAATGATTTTTCCTGCTGCAGCAAACTAATAATATATAAGCAAATGAATCGCTAAGAGAGAAACAATAAATACCTTTTCTATTTCGCTGACTTTCACTCTTTTTGTAACACAAAACTTTAGTGCCTCCTCTTTCTGAGTTCTGCCAAAAGTTTGGATAACCAAATTACATATGAAATCTTATGACCATATACATTATACAAAAGTACATTATCATCTTTAAAGATCTGATAATCCAATAAGAAACTCACATCTGTGAATCATAAGAATATTCTTGAAGCACAACAGAAATTTATGGTCATACTCAATATTATTTACAGAAAACGAATGCTTTTAAAACCTCATGCGCAGGCACAAGCAACCCAGCAACATAAATTCAAAATAAAGTTCAGAAAAAACATCATTTTCAAAGCCCAGAAGGTCTCAAAATCATGAAACAACAGCAGGGTACAATGACAATCAAGAAGGAGTAAGGTAAGAGGCAAAATATCTACACAAATAACACAAGCTTAAGAAGTACGCAGCTCTTCTTTAGTAAGAGAACCATTATACACAGAACTTTGATGTCGAGAGAAAAGCTTTGCTAACCTAAGCAAGTAAGAAATAATTCATCATTTCAATTTCCAATATGTAATCGCATTTCTCATACAACAGAACAACTTCATACCGAAACCTTCAATCAAATGAGATGCATCATCATTTGGCTGTGTAACTTGACTTAAAGGGATTCTCTTGCAGAGACATGATTCACAAGGTGAATCAAGCAAATTGATGTTCATGTTGTAATACTTGATCAAGATATCATGATTGCTCACTGTCATGTCTTCTTCAAAAGCAAATTCCATGTCACATGCAACAGACAATTTTAAAGATAGGTTTTGGTAGTTGATTACTCACCTTGAGCAATCCATCACTGTCAGGCCCTGACATGGTAGGGTTCTGTTCTGTTGGTGGTGCACATGCTGCAATGTAGAGAGCTAAACTGGAAAATACAGGCTTTACTACTTTGGGCAGTGAAGCCATAGCATAACAGCCAAACAGAAACATGGTTAAATGGAGAAACTGGAACAGATAAAATTGATAATACTTAATACATTAAGATGCCAAACTTGAATTTCAAAGACCAGAAGATCATATACCCAGCATATAAATGATCATAAGATAAAACTTCCTAGAGGAGTATTAAGAAAATTCAGCACTATTTTGCAGTATAAGACACATAAAAACCAAAATGCCAGTTTCATGTTTTCATGAACATTTTCCTAAATTCTTCATTGGATTTAGGTTTTTCATCTCCCGCTTCTTCTTCAGGTCTCCCGCTTGTTTTAGTCCATCCCAATGGTCTTACACTTCTTGGAATCACAAATGTGTTTCTTCCCTTAAGCTGCACACTGTCATCACTTCCTTTTCTCAGTGATCCACTACCATCTTTTGTATTGGATGTTTGAGCTCTACTATTTTGATCCTCATTAGCCCCTGTGATTTTTAACCATTTGTAAAACACTACAGAGAGAAGAAATTAAGCTAAACTGGAAAGGTTAAACCTAGTTTAAAATCTGGACTAAGTTCAGCAGGGAGACACTGCTGTGTCTATTGGGCTGAAGCTCAATGTCAAACCAGAAATTCAAGCAGATAGGCAGAGAATGGGCCAAGTTGCAGCATATACTCCAAATCAATATATATATATATATATATATATGAACACATAATTATATACCGTTTTTTGATGCGTTACTACTTCCAGGTGCTCCTTTCTTTTTGCCCTTAGGATCTGACCTAGCAATGCTTAGTCTTTTGCCAAGTAGATATTGTCTGTTCTTAGCCACAGCAGCAAGGTGTGATTCATCGGCAAAATCCACATAAGCCAGACCCTATAGTTTTCCACAAGTACTAGAACAAATAAAACCATCAACAAGATGAAACAGAAAAGAATTCCATTTTCCAAATTCCAAATGGTGACGCATAGAAAAATACGTGAGCAAATGAGAAAAGCTTTTATAGACCAATTGAGGGAGAGTAAGACTAATTTTTACACATAAGGCAAAAAGAAGATTGAAATGCTTTTATCAGTCTCATGGATTTGCATTCTTCTACCAAGATGTTTATGCGAGAATCAAAAGGTTCAGTAAATTGAGTCGTACCAAAAAGTAGAAAACTTAAAAATTGTAACTAATTACTCCAAAAAATTAACTATAAAAAGGAATGAAGTAGAAGGCCTAGATGGAGTATAACACAAGGTGGTTAAAGGACAAACCACAGGAAATCAAGCCCGGCCTTCCTTATATAAAGGGAATTAGGAGTTCTTCATACCTTCCATCTTAAATATAAGAAATGTTTCTATGAGGGTGCTATTTCCCTTTTCATGTAGCACTTAAAGCTATTTTACACTAACAGACTTAACAATATTTAGCATGAGAGGAAGGAGATACCCTTGACTTTCCAGTGAACTTGTCTCTTAATATACGAATTGCAGCCACACCACCAACATCACTGAAGAAAGCATGAATATCTTCTTCAGTAGTCTGTAAGTCATGGTTGTTACCATACACAGCAAGTTAATCAAATTGCATCAAAGGCAGAACCAATTTCAATCAGAAAAACTAATACAATGAAATTAAGGTTAGATAAAAAGGCAGTACACTGATCATTGAAATGCTTGAGTTTGTAAGAAGACGGATTATTTGTTTCCTTTTTACTTGTGACTTCTGATTTACTGGCATCGATCTCACCTCCTCCAACTTTATCTTTTCCCTCGACACCTACTGCTTGAATTTTGTCCTTTTCAATTTTCATACTAGTGTATTGAGCTGTATCTTTCTGGCGCTTTGCTTGAGATTGGTCAGTTTTATCTGAATCCAGCTTTCTCTTTTCACGTGTACTTTTCTTCATAGAACTTTCCTTTTGTTCTGTTGTGCTGGTAGTTTTGCTTTCTTGTGCTGCTCGGAATACTTGAAGTTCTGCAAGACGAGGTTTCACCTGATAGGTTTCAAAATTGCTTCAGTTAGTTTGAATTTGAAGAAAAGCTCCACCTCAATCTTACACTTGTGCATACAATTTCCGAGATAGACATATGTTATGAAGAAATGAAATAGAGGACTAATTAGATGTATACAGGTGTTATGCAGCATAAGTGTAGGTATGAACATACAAGTAGATATGTGGAAGAGTGAAGACATACAAGGTAACCAACCAAATGAAAGTGCATGAAAAATGCAAAATAACCATTCTCTTATGTGCCTCTTTTAATTTGTGTCTTGTCATAATCCACCCTAACATTTTGATATCTTCAGATTCCAGTGTTCCTGTACCCTCAACTCCATTGTCATTCCTCTTCATCCCACCCCTTCTCACTTACCAGCCAATCATCTTATGCCCCCAATCCCCATTCCTAATACATTTTTTATCATTGAAGTAAAGGCTTGACTCATCAAAAGATTATGTACGTCCAACTAACCACATTAAGCTTGACATCCAAATACTCAACCCACCCAGCTTGTAATATATACCTGAAACATAGGTCCCAAGGGAAATTGTAAAATAACATTTAGCTATAGTAATTTAGTAAACAGCCTCTAAAAAAGTAATAAATTGTATTGCTCTTATGAATATGCATCTTCTTCAAAAAGCCAATTAAACTCACAGGGAAAATAGGATGCCAAGGTTCACCAGCAATGAAAGAATAAGAATGCATACCTTCTGCATGGCAACATCATAATCTTCCAGCGAACCATATTCCCTCTCAAACCGCACCCACGAGTGGCATATGTCCTGAATGATTCTTTTTTTTTTTAGAAAGAGAAGGTATCATCCAATTCAAGATGCATAAAACATATCCTAATTTCTACATAGACATCTTCTCCAGTTTACTTCCAGGAAGAGAAGGCTCATTTTCCTGTTTTAATCTATAACAGGGAAAAGAATGAAATACTAGTAAGAGAAATAATACTTAGAACTTTCAGTTGAGAGATGGAAGAAGAATTTTTTTTTTCCCCTCTAGCAATCCCAATAATTTCGTAAGACCAAAATTCAAGTCTCTTGGAATTGATGAAGGTAATTCCAATGTTTGCTGAATCTTTACAGATGTATAATTTGTTTATATTCTCGATTTCCCTCATAATCTTTCAAGCTTCATAAGAAGCCTCTGCAGCAACCACTGAATACACCAGCAACTTGCAATATACTCGATATCACATCAGCTCTAGTGATGTTTACAGAGTTTACCCTAGTCAGCAGTTTAAAAAGTGATATCTAAAATTCTATCCATCAAATCGTAGTCAGTGTATGAGACTGAGTTATTTCACATAATCTTTAGCAGCATGCAAATACATGGACAGAGATTGAGTTACATATGGTAACATGAAAATCACATCATATTGAGGGCATATACCTCTGAGCCAGTATTGGAAAATTTTTTGGTGTAGCATCGTTTATAAAGTGATCTAGCTTCATTAATGTTTCCTGCTCCAATTTCCATATCTATATAACCCTGCCAAGCTTCAAACATAGACCCGCTGCAGCAACATAAAGCTTAAAATCAGTTTGAGAAAGATATTTGGAAAACTTAACTTACAGGTATAGAAAAGGAGGAATAAAAGACCTGATTTTGAGCAAGCCCTCCCACACACCACGAGCTGCCACCATACTCATGCCCAAGTTCAACTCCAAGCGAGACCAGTAACTGTACATCCTCAATAAACTGTCTGTGTTCTTCAAGTATGGTGACAAGTAATCTGATGCACGCTGAGATGAACAAGTGAAAGAGATAGGATTACTTGGGGGTTTACATATAAAGATGGCTTGGCACATATCATATAATATTTAAAATAAATAAATAAAGTTTGATGGATCAGAAGGAATACATAACAGCAATCGGCATCCAAGTCCAGTTACAGTCAGCAACACTAATTAAATAAACTAAGCATCCATCTACATTGCACTAAAATGCAAGGAGGGCAGAAGATCCCTTCTCTCACTAGGGAGAGTTAAATATCAAAACAAAAGCTACTTTTATGGGCCTCATTTAAACGCAATATAACTGGTTTAACTCTCAGAAATAAAAGAAAATAAATTGAAGAAACATTGAGAACTAAGTATAGCCCCATACCGGTTTCCGTTGCAAGGTAAGACATTACATACTTAAAGTAGGGTTTATATTACACAAATCCAATTTACATAAAAAGCATACTATTTTAGCATCCAAATTGGAAGCAGTCCCATTTTATATAGAAAACATACCTGGAACACATCCCTTATGAGAGAGTAGTTAAAAGTGTCTCCCATACTGCCAGCTGAAGATATTCTTCGCCTTAGGCCATCAACTCTAGTGAGATATAAATCAATATACTGCAGCAAAACAATCTCCATATAAATGTCACTGGCAGATAAAAATATCCATAAAGCAAAGATATTGCCACCAACAGAACCATCGAAATCAAGAAAAACTAATCAACAAGGTCGAGAACTTAACACAAACAAATCAAGAACTTCTATGTCAATTTGAAAGCATAGAATCATTTCCTAGCCTACCAAACTCTGCAACTGTTCTAAACTTCTAGAAACATAAATATTTGATGTAACATAGGGATAACCATATATTTTCAAAATCATTAAAGAAACCTCTATCAGTAAGGATCTTACTAACACTTACTATGTTTATCTATTCTTATGAAAGTTTCTAATACATTCATAAACGATACAACCAAAAAAAAAACTTTTTCCAACTAAAACTCAACCAGAAGCTCTTTTCTCTAATACAACTGCTACTTAAAACCTTAAGTTGCAGATAATGTCATGTGAAAACTTTGTGAGCATCACGATCCATTCAGAAAAAAAAAAGACACATCGGTTCAGTTTATCAAGACAGGGTACATCTATACCTTTTTGTGAAGGAAAAGAGATAGAAGTATAAAACTTATGAGCTTTTACCTCATCATAGCTTACAAAAGTGCATTGTAGTGATTTCTCAAAGACCTAAAAAAAATGACATTTGTATGATCAACTGACTGAACTAAAAATGCTCAGGAAAAAGAAATTAAAACTAATGGACAGTAAAAAGAAAAACAAATTACAACTGCAAACAATTTGCGTAGATCAATATTTCTCACACTAAAAGGTACTGATGAATATAATATTCACATGTATTAAACACCGACAATTTGGGTAATGATTGCATTAAGTATCAAAACAGAATAGCATTAGTGCTGTGTACTCCAGTAATCACCCAAATCAACATTATTAACCTTTCAGAACAATAATTAAAAATAAAATTTTTAAGGGAAAAATACTTTATAGCAATTCCCAAATTCAATGCACATACTAGCTATCATTTCCAGATATTAAAAAAGAAAAATAAAATATGTAGCGAAACGCAACTCAATCTTTTATCTCGCAACTATGATTACTTACCCAAAAATTTTGAATTCTCTCTTTTAAGCATCTGATCCTAATTGATTTACTCCCATGTAAGAACATGTGCAACGCCATAAAACAATGACGATGGCAGATAGACAACTGCTACCTCCATCAAAAAGTTGAATATTCATGTTTCTATTTTAACATTTTCAATAAATGTCAAATTTCCTACAATAAGCATATTTTTCATCTAAAATCTTTCTAACTTTCTTAATTAAAAGGATATACGTCTTGCCCATAATGTTGTAAAGTACAGTAATAATGGGTCTGCAACCAAATTAAACCATAATACACAAATCTGTTCATAAGACCATTCTTCAGATAGAGGGGGGAAGATGTCATACGTACAACAGATATTTCATCCTCAGAAGCATGAATACGTTCAAGATGTAACAAGTATTTGGTCCATAGTTCGCCAACCCAAGGACAGTTCCTTGTCGCCCTTGCATAAACATCCTCGACTATACTGGAAGTCTGGAACAAAAGATGACCATTTCAATTGAAACTCCACTATACAATGAAACAAAATCAGTCAAAGGAAAAACCTTAATTGTTTTGTCGAGAAAGCAGGTATAGCTAAGCCAGAGGTCAGCAGATATAGGAAACTCAGTTATGGCACATTCATACAAGATTTGAACTCGTGCAGGATCCCCTGATGACTGCTCAAAGTTCAAATAGTTCTGCAAATACAAAAAAGAACATGATGCATATAGTTGATATGTATAATGCCTGCTAACTATAACTAAGTCAAGGGAATTTTAATACTTTCCCTTAAGTTGAGCAGACATTAAATACAAAAGTAATAAGGAGATTTCAGAGGTTCAAACGTCAATATTGTAATAGACTTTGGACAAGTACTTATCACAAAACAGTACATGCATACCATGAATTCTTGAAGTCTCTCAGAATCAGAGGCATCCTTTCTAGCAATCTGTTCTTCAAAATTAGTACGAAGCTTCAACATTTCCAAGGCCTTCTGATATGCTGAGGCAATATGGGAAGGAAGCCCATCCAAGGAGCTGGGATCATTATCAACAACACTTCCCTGTTCAGTTTCCCAAGCTTTGTATGTAAGAAGAGTTGAACTCATTCCAGAAAGTGGAACAGACAACTGGCGGAAAAATAGATTTCGAATGCGCTGGACCTGCTTCTCTTTGGACTGCAACAATGACAAGTAAACCAGTTGATCATTTATAATGAAAAGATAAGACCTCTTAACATACCAACAAAATATATTCTGGATTGTGGTTTAAGGAAACCTCTACAAAAAATTTTAAAAAATATATGTTTCTTCCACAAGAAAGGAAAGATTAGTTGTCATAAAATTATAAATTTGGAACTAAGGAAGGGCAAAGGGGAAAACATGGCACCCATTGCAGCACAAATTCAATGATAAGCTTCATGTTAAAACATTAATTGAAATAAGAGGGGCAATAGACCCATGGAATAAAAACAAGCAGCGAGAGAGATACAGACAACAAATTATGCAGCTCCTGTAAAGAAATAGTAAGCTAGCTAACATTTCAAGTCATTTCCAGTAATTCTGGAAGAATTATAAAACCCAGACCATTGTGAAATAATTTTTAGCTACATAAAATAAGTTCCAAATAATAACTCAAAGCAACTAGGGTAAAGTAAAATTACTTAATAAAATAAGCTCCAAGATAATTTAAAACAAGTCAAGTAAAATAAATTTAAATAAAATAAGCTCCGATTAATAATTCAAAGTAAGCCAAGTAAAGTAGAATAACCTTAACTACATAAAATAAGGTCCAAGTGATAACTCGAAGCAAGATGAGTCAAATAAAATTACTTAACTAATAATTGAGCCAACTAAAATAAACTCCAAGTGATTACTTAAGACAATGCAAGTCAAGCAAAATAACTTATCTACAAAGAAGTAAGTTAAGTAATGCAAAATAACTCTTAGCTACATAAAATAAGTTCCAAGGAATTATTCGAAGCAACTCGGGTAAAGTAAAATTACTTGATAAAATAACCTCCAAGTGATAGCTTAAAACAACACAAGTCAAGTAAAATTACTTAACTACATAAAATAAGCTCCAATTAATAATTCAAAGTAAGTCGAGTCAAATAGAATAATCTTAACTATATAAAATAAGTTTCAAGTGATAACTTGAAGTAAGGCGAGTTAAATAAAATTACTTAACTACATAAATAAGCCTCAAGTGATAACTTGAAGAAAGACAAGTAAAGTACAATAACTTAACTAATATTTAATGTAAAAAATGATTACTCAAAGTTAGGCAAATCAAATAAAATAAATTTAACTACATAAACTAAGTTCAAAATAACTCGCGATTTGAGCCAAATAAAATAAGCTCCAAAAGCATCAGCAAATGATATCAGATCCATCTCATACCCTGCCACCAGAGCACGGGCATATGCCATCGCTTGCTCTTTCCTAAGCACAGCTTTCCGAGTTTCCAATGCACGCAAAAGGTGAACCCTTGTAATCATTAACATCAATCAGTTATTTAAATATATATATATATATATATTTTAAAGAGATTTTAGCATCAAGTAAAGAGTTGTTCAGTATTAGTAAGTGCAAGAATATACTTGGAATTCTCTTCCTGTGTGGCATCCCTGCTTCCATCTGACTCCATCTTTGACAAGAAAGTTAGCATTGTGTCATTTCATATTAAAATTTATGCAACTTCAAGTAAGAACTACAAAGTGGACCATTTGAAATTCTAATAACACAAACAGAATTTACCTTCGGCAAAGCAGCAGAACCTCTAAGAGTTGCACCTGCAAAAGGGTATAATGTTTCAGGAAAATCTCAAAAAAGGCACATCTATCTACTCTTTACATGGGTGGATTTTGCTAGAACTAAATGTCTCATGAGTTTCAAGAACTACATTGTTAGCATTGCTGAACTTATGACTGCTTTTGATACATCACCAAATAAATAATTTCCCTGAATCTTTTACAAATGTGTTAGACGAAAAGCAATCAATCTTACTAAACAATCACCATTCACAAATGAGAGAGATTATGTTTTCCTGTGAAATTTCTTAGTTTCGTAAACTTGTTTGGAAACAAACAATATACCATAAATGCTAATTTTCTTTATTACCATCTTTCTCTAAGAACTCAACAATTTTATTTTCATTATTTTCTTTGGATTTCCAACTCAGGTCTAAAAAGTTCTGTGCTGATTATCCCAATGACATAAAATGTATCACCTCAGATAAAGTTTAGTGGGAACTAACTTAATTCTTGACCAATAACAATAGACAGTAAAACTTCCCTTAAATTCCAGTGCAAATTCAGTGAACTAAGTAGAATAAATTCGCCGTAAAGATGGCATATAGGGTTTTTTTTTTCAGTACCTTCTGCCTCAATAGCTCCATTTGTTTATTCATTCAATTGAATAGAGTTCTCAATCTGTGCAATCTTCCTTTCTATTTTAACAAATCTCTCTCTCGAGAATTTCTGGAGTGTTTATAAACTTCACAAACCTGAATGCAGGGAAAATACAGAACCGTGACCAACAAGAGTAAAAAATAATCCTAGTTTTAGCACATACTAGGATTACAAAAGCAATCAACAAATCAAATGTAAGCAGAGTTAAGGAGGAGAAGTTGACCTTTCGAAAGTGGCTTTAGTAAACCAACAAGCATTACTGAATGTAGGACGGAGAGTAATGGACGAACCTCCTTTTGAAATCTGATCTCTTTGGCATATTTGAGATGCAAAAAGAAAAAAACATGAATTGTCAAATAAGAAAACAATGGTTTAATTAAAAGATGATGCTGATAAAGTCAATCTTATATACTACTAATGTTCATTTTTACAAAGGTAAAAGCTATCAAGTATCAAGCGTATTGAAATACAGTGTCTTTGCTTACAGTTATACTACATAAAAATTTACAAAACTGAATTTGGAGGGAGTTATAATCATCATTGTAAATGTATTGTCACATTTAAGTTATTCACCTTTATCGTCAAGCAAAAATAACGCACAACCACAATTCTTCTGACCTCAGAACATTTACAGCTCGCCCTGTTGCCGCCGTGGTTGGATGGTTTGTTGGTTACGTTAGTAAAGTAGTTTTTAAGAAGATTTGTAAATCAGACAAAAAATTATCTGTCTATAATCAAATCATGTTATTCAGCATCTTAATCTATGAATGGATAAAAACCAGATGCAACACAACATCATTTTTTTAAATCTCTATTTTACAGCCCAGTCTTTATAATTGTATTCATTTATTATATTAAGTGTATCCTAACTATCTGTGGGCTCCCACACATTATCCCTAGCTCATGATTTGAATTTTGGGCTTGTGATGCCAACTACATGGATATAGGAAAGCGTCCAGAAGAAACTTTTAGAATGTTTTGTTTTCCTTTTTCATTGTGTATGTGAACATAAATAAATCTCTTATAGATGGACCCACATCAACAAAGACATGCTTAGAAAGTGGCAGATTTATAGATGGCAACTATTAAAATTCATAAGACCAAGAGAACTTGTTTCATTGGTTTCAAATTCGAGCTTTTATCAGGATTAAATTTGAAATTACATAAATGTTACTCGAACAAGAAATTATACTTTTACAATTGCCAGCAACATGGTTAAGCAGCTATGATACATGTGTAACTGCCATGACAAAGATGAACCGGTGCAGTTGCTCAAGGCCTTCATAGGATACAAATGGTTCATGATTCTGTACAACAAACATAGACTAAGGAAAAGAAAGCACAAAAG
>JAHSUH010003916.1:0-11525 GCA_025388415.1 Cynanchum wilfordii
GAACATATATGGATAGAACTTATAGTGGAGTCTCGAAAATAAAGTAATTTCTGCTGGGCCTTTATCCTTTTTTTACGTTCATTAGGATTCTTATTGGTTGGAACTTCCTGTTATCTTGGTAGAAATTTAATATCTTTTTTTTTCCGTCTCAGCACAAATCATTTTTTTTCCACAAGGTATCGTGATGTCTTTCTACGGGATCGCGGGTCTCTTTATTAGTTCCTATTTGTGGTGCACAATTTCCTGGAATGTAGGCAGCGGTTATGATCGATTCGATAGAAAGAAAGGCATAGTGTGCATTTTTCGGTGGGGATTTCCTGGAAAAAATCGTCGCATATTCCTCCGATTCCTTATAAAAGATATTCAGTCCATTAGAATAGAAGTTCAGAGGGTATTTATGCCCGTCGTGTCGCTATATGGACATCCGGGGCCAGGGGCCATTCCCTTAACTCGTACTGATGAGAATTTGACTCCACGGGAAATTGAACAAAAAGCTGCTGAATTGGCCTATTTCTTGCGTGTACCAATTGAAGTATTTTGAAAAAAAAAAAAAAGGGAAATGGGGTGTTTGAGGAAAAAATGCAAGAATCCTCTTTTTTTCTATAACATAACCTATAACCTAAGTGAAGTTTCATCAGAAGGGTCATTTCGAGCCAAAGCGGGGCGGGAACAATTACAAAACGAAACTCTTGGGCCCAGGAATTCCTATATAACCTAAGCGACACAGTCAAAGCTTTTTGTATTCTTTTATTAACCGATTTATGTATCGGATTCCATTCACCCCACGGTTGGGAATTACTGATTGGCTCTGTCTACAAAGATTTTGGATTTGTTCAGAATGATCAAATCATATCGGGTCTTGTTTCCACTTTTCCAGTCATTCTTGATACAGTTTTTAAATATTGGATTTTCCGTTATTTAAATCGCGTATCTCCGTCACTTGTAGTTATTTATCATTCAATGAATGACTGATAACGGATCCACTCATATTAATCTAATCCAATTCGAAGGTTTGCAACTTTGTAGTTGTACATAAACAAAGCATTGAAAATTTATGCTTTCTATTTTTACCCATCGTCAGGATGAATCCTATATTATTCCAGTAACTAACAGAATCGTGGATAGGGAACTATATTAGTGACTTACCCCACCTATTGTATAAATTTTGGTATCAACGGTTGAACCATGGAAACTAGAAATACTTTTTCTTGGATAAAGGAACAGATTACTCGATCTATTTCCGTATCGCTCATGATATATATCATAACTCAGACGGCCATTTCAAATGCATATCCCATTTTTGCACAGCAGGGTTATGAAAATCCACGAGAAGCGACGGGGCGTATTGTATGTGCCAATTGTCATTTAGCTAACAAGCCCGTGGATATTGAGGTACCGCAAGCGGTACTTCCTGATACTGTATTTGAAGCGGTTGTTCGAATTCCTTATGATATGCAACTGAAACAAGTTCTTGCTAATGGTAAAAGGGGGGTTTGAATGTAGGGGCTGTTCTTATTTTACCGGAAGGTTTTGAATTAGCCCCCCCGATCGTATTTCTCCCGAGATGAAGGAAAAGATAGGAAATTTGTCTTTTCAGAGCTATCGCCCTAATAAAAAAATATTCTTGTGATAGGCCCTGTCCCCGGTCAGAAATATAGTGAAATTTCCTTTCCTATTCTTTCCCCTGACCCCGCTACTAAAAAAGATGTTCACTTCTTAAAATATCCTATATACGTAGGCGGGAACAGGGGAAGGGGTCAGATTTATCCTGACGGGAGCAAGAGTAACAATACAGTTTATAATGCTACAGCAGCGGGTATAGTAAGGAAAATCATACGAAAAAGAAAAGAGGGGGGGATATGAAATATCCATAACAGATCCGGATGGACGTCAAGTGGTTGATATTATCCCCCCAGGACCAGAACTTCTTATTTCAGAGGGGGAATCCCTGAAATTTGATCAACCATTAACGAGTAATCCTAATGTGGGCGGATTTGGTCAGGGGATACGGAAATAGTACTTCAAGATCCATTACGTGTCCAAGGCCTTTTATTCTTCTTGGCATCTGTTATTTTGGCACAAATCTTTTTGGTTCTTAAAAGAAACAGTTCGAGAAGGTTCAATTGGCTGAAATGAATTTCTAGACTTGCGGATTTATTGACATCAAGTTTGTAAAAGGGATTTTCGTTTTCCCAGCCTTCGGCACAAGAAAGAACCCCCTTCTTGTGCCGAAGAGTAATGATTCTTGATGCGCTTTTTCAAATATTCCTAGTCTTTTTTTACAGATTTACCCGGAACCCTTTTTTTTTTACGAAACATTCTAAGTATAAGAAGTAGTGGACAAATAAAAAAACAAGAGGGCAATTCATTAAATATAACTTATTGAATGAACTTCAAAAAATTGCATTTTGATGAGATACTAAAATAAAAGATGAGATACTAAAATAAAAAGAGTCAAAATGCAAATAAGGAGTAAAGGTCTATTAGTATAGATCTATTAGTATAGAATAGTATAGAAAGTATTTACCCGATATCTAATTTACAAAATATAGATTCTATCATCCCACATCCACGAAATTGAGTGATTCCTTATTCCCTTTTTCTTCTAATTTTTAAATGAAAGTACGGATAGATACTGTCAGGGAGGCGGTGTTCTGAATCAATCACTGGAGTTCATTTTTCAAAAGCATCACCAGAAAGTGGAGTTTTTTGAAACGGAAGAAAAGGAATTTCTCTTTTAGACAAAAAAAAAAAAAGAGTATGATTCTTAAGAACTCAACGGGCCCCCCCCCTTGAATCAGACAAACAAAGAAGGAAATCCCGTTGAGTTCTTATGCTTTGATGTCTACAACTCAATTCATTCGATTACTAGAGGGACGAGCCCAATCCAGAATATGAACCATAAAAGAAAACACCTAGTAAACCGATCACAAGAATACCTGTTACAGTACCTATTATCCAAAGAGGAATCCTTCCAGTAGTATCGGCCATTTACCCCACTTCCCTCCACATTTCATCAAGTGTTCGTGCTAGAGACATAAACAGTCATGGATAATTATGAAATGAGACCCTTCCAAATGCGCTAAGAGAATGCCTAGAATTCTTATTTCTTCTCTTTCGTTTTATTAATTGAAGAAATAATTGGAAAATAAAACAGCAAGTACAAAAATGAGTAATAACCCCCAGTATAAACTGGTACGATTCAATTCAACATTTTGTTCGTTCGGGTTTGATTGTGTCATAGCTCTATAATTCGGATGTAGGTTTATCGTTGGATGAACTGCATTGCTGATATTGATCCCAAAAAAAAGACGGTAGGTACGGCTAGACCGTGAACAGCCAACCATCGTACTGTAAAAATTGGATAGGTTCGATCTATAGTCATTAGGGCCTCCTAAAAAGATCTACTAAATTCATCAAGTTGTTCCAAAGGATCAAAACGGCCAGTTATTAATGGAATTCCCTGTCGGCTCTCTGTGAAATACTCGTTTGGCCGAGGACTTCCAAACACATCATAAGCTAAACCGGTGCTGACAAATAACCAACCCGCAATGAATAGGGAAGGTATAGTAATGCTATGAATGACCCAGTATCGAATACTGGTGATAATATCAGCAAAAGAACGTTCTCCTGTGCTTCCGGACATGCTGAACTCCACATATACTTGTACAGTCAAAGGGGATCGATTCCGTAAAAGATGCGATCAGTAAATGAGAATTCACCGAAACCACATCTTAGTTGGATCACCAATATGGTACCAAGGGCGTCTTTAGAGTATACCGAATCAGTATAGCTATCCTTCTTCTGACACAGCAACGAAATTTTCGTTTAATCAGTATCGAAAGTGGGTGCTAAATAATTCCCTTTTTGCTTTACATCTTCTTTATTGATGTAAAACGATGCTCCGTTCAATAGAAAATTCGTCCAATGCAATGCAAGAGAGTATCATATTCCCCGCAGATGCGAGATCTAGAAATTTACCCTTCAGAGTTGCAGAAGCAATTTTTTTTTTTTTTTTTTTTTTTTTTTTTTATTTTGAAAAATTGGAATCGTCCAGTAACAAATAAGTGTAGTAGATCGAATTCTATCAAACAAAGAAAAGAAAGAATAAAATAATTGGAATCAATAGTTGTGATGCATTCTTGTATTCGACCAAGAACCAAAGGCCCAGCTACAGGGGTGAGCGAGGTTTTGGAATATGGAAAGATAAACCGTGCAACCTCTAAACGATAATAAATTAAAATTCTTTAAAAAAAAAAAAAAAAAAGAATTTTTGAGTGATCATGTAATAACCTTTTTGTTCTCATTCAGTCAAGATATTACATATTACCCGACTGAACCTATTGCTGACTGTAATGAGTTAAATTGAAAGTAAAGTCAAAAGTTTTATAAGCTTATTCTTCGCTCGAAAATCGACAATAGATTCGCTAGAATTCAAAACAAAAATAGACAAAATGCTAAAAAATGAAGTTACACGGCCCACCTCTTATTACTTATTCTTTTATTAGTTTATCTAAGAGTTACTCAATGAAGCGGTTGATTGAAATCGCAAGATGGATAGATATTACAGATGATGAATCAATTTCATTTTATATACCTGCCACTTTCTTTTTATCTTTGTTAGTACCGTCTATAATGGTAGATGAAAAACAAACTTTCAATTGAGCTTCTTCTTTCAATTGGAATTTTTGCGTATCCTCTTATTTTGAAAAAATGGAAACTTAGGTAAGTGCTTTATAAACATATGTAGAAAAAAGATATTTCATTTATGGGATCCTTTATGCTTACGATAACTAGTTATTTTGGTGGTCTTCTAGCGGCTTTAACTATAACCTCCGCTCTGTTTATTGGGTTACCCCCCCCCCCCCCCCGGGGCCCCCCCCCCGCCCTCCCCCCCCCCCCCCCCCTCCTCCCTCCCCCCCTCTTTATTATTTCAAATATATTTAAAAACCCTCCCCCTCTAAAATAAACCAACGGATACTATTTAAACCTCTATAGAAACCCAAATAACTAGTTATCGTAGCATAAAGGATCTAAATGAAACTACTCTTTTTCTACATATGTTTATAAAGCACTTACCTAAGTTTCCATTTTTTCAAAATAAGAGGATACGCAAAAATTCCAATTGAAAGAAGAAGCTCAATTGAAAGTTTGTTTTTCATCTACCATTATAGACGGTACTAACAAAGATAAAAAGAAAGTGGCAGGTATATAAAATGAAATTGATTCATCATCTGTAATATCTATCCATCTTGCGATTTCAATCAACCGCTTCATTGAGTAACTCTTAGATAAACTAATAAAAGAATAAGTAATAAGAGGTGGGCCGTGTAACTTCATTTTTTAGCATTTTGTCTATTTTTGTTTTGAATTCTAGCGAATCTATTGTCGATTTTCGAGCGAAGAATAAGCTTATAAAACTTTTGACTTTACTTTCAATTTAACTCATTACAGTCAGCAATAGGTTCAGTCGGGTAATATGTAATATCTTGACTGAATGAGAACAAAAAAGGTTATTACATGATCACTCAAAAATTCTTTTTTTTTTTTTTTAAAGAATTTTAATTTATTATCGTTTAGAGGTTGCACGGTTTATCTTTCCATATTCCAAAACCTCGCTCACCCCTGTAGCTGGGCCTTTGGTTCTTGGTCGAATACAAGAATGCATCACAACTATTGATTCCAATTATTTTATTCTTTCTTTTCTTTGTTTGATAGAATTCGATCTACTACACTTATTTGTTACTGGACGATTCCAATTTTTCAAAATAAATAAAAAAAAAAAAAAGATTCCAACAAAAAATTGCTTCTGCAACTCTGAAGGGTAAATTTCTAGATCTCGCATCTGCGGGGAATATGATACTCTCTTGCATTGCATTGGACGAATTTTCTATTGAACGGAGCATCGTTTTACATCAATAAAGAAGATGTAAAGCAAAAAGGGAATTATTTAGCACCCACTTTCGATACTGATTAAACGAAAATTTCGTTGCTGTGTCAGAAGAAGGATAGCTATACTGATTCGGTATACTCTAAAGACGCCCTTGGTACCATATTGGTGATCCAACTAAGATGTGGTTTCGGTGAATTCTCATTTACTGATCGCATCTTTTACGGAATCGATCCCCTTTGACTGTACAAGTATATGTGGAGTTCAGCATGTCCGGAAGCACAGGAGAACGTTCTTTTGCTGATATTATCACCAGTATTCGATACTGGGTCATTCATAGCATTACTATACCTTCCCTATTCATTGCGGGTTGGTTATTTGTCAGCACCGGTTTAGCTTATGATGTGTTTGGAAGTCCTCGGCCAAACGAGTATTTCACAGAGAGCCGACAGGGAATTCCATTAATAACTGGCCGTTTTGATCCTTTGGAACAACTTGATGAATTTAGTAGATCTTTTTAGGAGGCCCTAATGACTATAGATCGAACCTATCCAATTTTTACAGTACGATGGTTGGCTGTTCACGGTCTAGCCGTACCTACCGTTTTTTTTTGGGATCAATATCAGCAATGCAGTTCATCCAACGATAAACCTACATCCGAATTATAGAGCTATGACACAATCAAACCCGAACGAACAAAATGTTGAATTGAATCGTACCAGTTTATACTGGGGGTTATTACTCATTTTTGTACTTGCTGTTTTATTTTCCAATTATTTCTTCAATTAATAAAACGAAAGAGAAGAAATAAGAATTCTAGGCATTCTCTTAGCGCATTTGGAAGGGTCTCATTTCATAATTATCCATGACTGTTTATGTCTCTAGCACGAACACTTGATGAAATGTGGAGGGAAGTGGGGTAAATGGCCGATACTACTGGAAGGATTCCTCTTTGGATAATAGGTACTGTAACAGGTATTCTTGTGATCGGTTTACTAGGTGTTTTCTTTTATGGTTCATATTCTGGATTGGGCTCGTCCCTCTAGTAATCGAATGAATTGAGTTGTAGACATCAAAGCATAAGAACTCAACGGGATTTCCTTCTTTGTTTGTCTGATTCAAGGGGGGGGGCCCGTTGAGTTCTTAAGAATCATACTCTTTTTTTTTTTTTGTCTAAAAGAGAAATCCCTTTTCTTCCGTTTCAAAAAACTCCACTTTCTGGTGATGCTTTTGAAAAATGAACTCCAGTGATTGATTCAGAACACCGCCTCCCTGACAGTATCTATCCGTACTTTCATTTAAAAATTAGAAGAAAAAGGGAATAAGGAATCACTCAATTTCGTGGATGTGGGATGATAGAATCTATATTTTGTAAATTAGATATCGGGTAAATACTTTCTATACTATTCTATACTAATAGATCTATACTAATAGACCTTTACTCCTTATTTGCATTTTGACTCTTTTTATTTTAGTATCTCATCTTTTATTTTAGTATCTCATCAAAATGCAATTTTTTGAAGTTCATTCAATAAGTTATATTTAATGAATTGCCCTCTTGTTTTTTTATTTGTCCACTACTTCTTATACTTAGAATGTTTCGTAAAAAAAAAAGGGTTCCGGTAAATCTGTAAAAAAAGACTAGGAATATTTGAAAAAGCGCATCAAGAATCATTACTCTTCGGCACAAGAAGGGGGTTTCCTTTCTTGTGCCGAAGGCTGGGAAAACCAAAAATCCCTTTTACAAACTTGATGTCAATAAATCCGCAAGTCTAGAAATTCATTTCAGCCAATTGAACCTTCTCGAACTGTTTCTTTTTAAGAACCAAAAAGATTTGTGCCAAAATAACAGATGCCAAGAAGAATAAAAGGCCTTGGACACGTAATGGATCTTGAAGTACTATTTCCGTATCCCCCTGACCAAATCCGCCCACATTAGGATTACTCGTTAATGGTTGATCAAATTTCAGGGATTCCCCCTCTGAAATAAGAAGTTCTGGTCCTGGGGGGATAATATCAACCACTTGACGTCCATCCGGATCTGTTATGGATATTTCATATCCCCCCCTTCTTTTCTTTTCGTATGATTTTCCTTACTATACCCGCTGCTGTAGCATTATAAACTGTATTGTTACTCTTGCTCCCGTCAGGATAAATCTGACCCCTTCCCCTGTTCCCGCCTACGTATATAGGATATTTTAAGAAGTGAACATCTTTTTTAGTAGCGGGGTCAGGGGAAAGAATAGGAAAGGAAATTTCACTATATTTCTGACCGGGGACAGGGCCTATCACAAGAATATTTTTTTTATTAGGGCGATAGCTCTGAAAAGACAAATTTCCTATCTTTTCCTTCATCTCGGGAGAAATACGATCGGGGGGGCTAATTCAAAACCTTCCGGTAAAATAAGAACAGCCCCTACATTCAAACCCCCCCTTTTACCATTAGCAAGAACTTGTTTCAGTTGCATATCATAAGGAATTCGAACAACCGCTTCAAATACAGTATCAGGAAGTACCGCTTGCGGTACCTCAATATCCACGGGCTTGTTAGCTAAATGACAATTGGCACATACAATACGCCCCGTCGCTTCTCGTGGATTTTCATAACCCTGCTGTGCAAAAATGGGATATGCATTTGAAATGGCCGTCTGAGTTATGATATATATCATGAGCGATACGGAAATAGATCGAGTAATCTGTTCCTTTATCCAAGAAAAAGTATTTCTAGTTTCCATGGTTCAACCGTTGATACCAAAATTTATACAATAGGTGGGGTAAGTCACTAATATAGTTCCCTATCCACGATT
The DNA here is from genome assembly GCA_025388415.1 of Cynanchum wilfordii. Taxonomy (NCBI): domain Eukaryota; kingdom Viridiplantae; phylum Streptophyta; class Magnoliopsida; order Gentianales; family Apocynaceae; genus Cynanchum; species Cynanchum wilfordii. The sequence continues at coordinate 8,698 of JAHSUH010003916.1, forward strand.
CTGTTAGTTACTGGAATAATATAGGATTCATCCTGACGATGGGTAAAAATAGAAAGCATAAATTTTCAATGCTTTGTTTATGTACAACTACAAAGTTGCAAACCTTCGAATTGGATTAGATTAATATGAGTGGATCCGTTATCAGTCATTCATTGAATGATAAATAACTACAAGTGACGGAGATACGCGATTTAAATAACGGAAAATCCAATATTTAAAAACTGTATCAAGAATGACTGGAAAAGTGGAAACAAGACCCGATATGATTTGATCATTCTGAACAAATCCAAAATCTTTGTAGACAGAGCCAATCAGTAATTCCCAACCGTGGGGTGAATGGAATCCGATACATAAATCGGTTAATAAAAGAATACAAAAAGCTTTGACTGTGTCGCTTAGGTTATATAGGAATTCCTGGGCCCAAGAGTTAAGAATAACAAGTTCTTCGTTACCCAAAATAGAATAACCACTGAGAATAACAAAACAGATTATGTTTATTGAGAAGTGAAAAATCGTATGGATATGATCTTCGTTGTGTATCTTGATTAATTGGATCGTTTCTTTTTGTATTCCGAGAGGTATAGGAAGCTTGTGTAGACGTGTCTCCGAGTATTCTTCGATCATTTCGTCCAAGACGAGGAGTTCCTCTAATTCTATGAATTTTTCTAGAATAATCGCCAATTCATACTTGATCCGGTTTTTTTATTGGAATTGAAGAAACCCTCAAATTAATCGACTTTACCTTTTTTGTTTTGTTTCGAAGTAACTCTCATCAACTTCTTTTAGTTTGATGTGAACCTTTAAGAAGTAATTCATCAAATTACTTAGATCTAATCTAAAACTAAAAACTCAAAAATAACATACCCTTCATATGATCCCACTATACATAGATCCGAGGACTTTTTTTCAGCCATCCAGCGATCCTGGTAGATTTGAAAACGGCTAGAATTCATTTACCCATATATTATTATGTTTCTGCAGGTATAAGAGGCCTTTACTTTATGTCTTTATGTTCGGCAGAAAATCATGTTATATCATATTTCGCTAAATAGATATCTGTGTTAGTTATGATGCAAGTCTAAGTTTTGAAAAAAAAATAGAAGAGATGGGGTCCATCAGGTCTAAACAATCTTGTTTTCTTGAACATGAAGAGATAAAAGAAGCCATTGCAATTGCCGGAAAAACTAGGCCTACTAAAGGCACAAAAGCAGGAAGGTTCATGAATAGGTACCTCGATTTATTATTTCGTACCTGTTATTATTATTTTATAAATAAAGATATCTTATAATTATAATTAAAAAAATTTTTCATTATTATTTAACTATAACTATATTCAATCCCTTAGTATAGATCTAAGTATCTATATCTATATCTAAGTGAGGATATAGAATAAACACATCAGAGCTAAATAAATCAATTTTTCATCTTTGTATTGTACAATTAGATCTTAGGTCGCCAAACAAAATTCCTATTTCCTTTAATTCCGAATAAACTAACTACTTCTTTGCTACAAATAATTGAACTTAGCCCTCTATTTGGTTTTTATTTTAGTTTTTAGCCAAAGGAAAGAAAGCATTGGAGCTTTAATAACTCAGTCAGAACACTTTTTAAAAATTACGTGGTACGATTGGGTCGAATGCTCCCTTCTCGAATAAATATTCAGTCTCCTTGCACACCTTCGGGTACTATTATCTTCAATGTTTCTTCAATTGCTCTTTTACCCGCAAACGCAATGTAAGCATTAGGTTCGGCAATAATGTCACCCAACATGCAAAACTAGCCAATCACCCCGCCAGTAGTAGTAGGAGATGCAAGTTGATACATAAAATAACTTTTTATTCGATTGATAATCACTTAAAAGACGAATCTTTTACCCGTTTGCATCAATACGCTTCCTTCTTGCATGCGCCCCGGAAGCACACACTATAATGGGGTAGAAATTGGTTGGTAGCGTATTCAATCAAACGGGTGATTTTCCACGACTACGGACCCCATGCCCCCTATAAGCTCAGATCCATAACCCCAGCTGCTACAGGGATGCCGGCTTAGTTCGCCTCTGCCTGTTTAGACGGCCTCCGGGCAATTCCGTCGTTGTTTGATAAGAATCAATACGATCTTTATAAGGTGGTTCGTCCTCTGCATGAGATTCAGTGGGATCAAGAGACACCATGTCTTCGTCCATGGGATCCCCAAGTATCGGGATCGATCGAAGATCTAGTCTATCTGAACTATTCATTTTATGCCATTCACGATCACCAGAACAATTTTCGTTAAAACTATCTTCTAGAGTTAAATCACTATCTTGCGCATCGATATCATTAGAACTATCTTCAATATCATTAGAACTATCTTCGATATCATTAGAACTATCTTCAATATCATTAGAACTATCTTCGATATCATTAGACCTATCTTCGATATCATTAGAACTATCTTCGATATCATATAGAACTATCTTCAATATCATTAGAACTATCTTCGATATCATTAGACCTATCTTCGATATCATTAGAACTATCTTCGATATCATTAGAACTATCTTCAATATCATTAGAACTATCTTCGATATCATTAGACCTATCTTCGATATCATTAGAACTATCTTCGATATCATTAAAACTATCTTCTAGAATTAACTCACTATCTTGCGCCTCGATATCATTAAAACTATCTTCGAAATCATTAAAATCATCTTCGCTAAAACTATCTTCGAAATCATTAAAATCATCTTCGCTAAAACTATCTTCGAAATCATTAAAATCATCTTCGCTAAAACTATCTTCGATATCATTAAAATCATCTTCGCTAAAAACTATCTTCGATATCAT
>JAHSUH010003917.1:0-45722 GCA_025388415.1 Cynanchum wilfordii
AACCTCTATGTTCCCTTTTCCAGTTTTTATGAATATGTTGTACTAAATTTACAGTCTATGTTCAGAAATTATGATTGCTAGTGTACAAAATTTGCAGTAGCGAAATTGTAAGTCCGCGAGCTCGCTTAATGATGTACTTTTTAGCCTGTTCTTTGCTTCTAAATTACCTTTAAGCTTTTTGCGTGATTGTATTCTGATGTTAGCTTATTAATTTGATCATGAATGCTAGTAACTTTTGTCATCCATAAAATTTGAAATTATCTGTGGAATTATTTTATTTCTCTACATTTTGTTTTATTATACCTTTAACTGCTTTTAATATAATTATTGCAGACTGTTCCTGTTAATCCTAAGCCTTTCTTGAACAATCTTACTGGAAAGCATGTGATGGTGAAACTGAAATGGGGAATGGAATATAAAGGTACTTCCTTTTATATTACTTACCTTAATGATATATCTTGAAACTCATTAAAGTTTGAGCTACATTAGAAGTTAGAATGAATGTATGTATCTAGTTATGTGCTTTCTAACAATCAGATTCATCCTGATTCTTGTGGCCCCATCAGGTGTTCTTGTATCTGTGGACTCATACATGAATCTGCAGGTAAGTTAAATATCCTATCCAATTTGTTTTCGAACTTTTAATTTTATTATATGGAAAATGGTGTATCTGCCACCTTCATGTATATACCTTCTTTGATGCCATGCGTAAATTTAAGTATTTTGCTGGACATAGTGGATTTAATTTGAAATAATCTATATTTATGTACAATATTTGTATCATCTTTTTTATTATTGTTAATTTCTTGAATTCATTTCCTTGCTTTGGGTTTACTTTCTTAGCTGGCAAGTGCTGAAGAATTCATTGACGGACAATTCTCAGGAAGTCTTGGAGAGATACTGATCAGGTAACACTTTGTAAGCTGATATAGTATCCTACTGACATGAAATACCTTAGAAATCATATGATATTTGCAATCTCTAATAATCAAAATATTAGATGGCTACCTTATATGTACAACTTGATGACTGATGTAGATTGTTAAAATATTGATGCCGAAAACATTTGGCTTTGGGGGTTTTTTTGAGATAACAAAACAAAAGATCTCTTTTTACTTTAGCATTATGGTGGTATTTTTGCACCTTGATCAGTCAATAGTTTACTGGAATTATTGCAGTTTCTTCCCTCATTAATTTCTAAATTTCATGCTGAATTAGTAATTTCTTCTGGGGCTACAAGTGCTTTTGCTTGATTGTTGTGGCTAGCACTCTAATTTTTTTTTTTTTGTTCCTCCATTTTCCTATCTTTCAAATTCTATTTGTCAAGTGTGAAATTGATAGTATAGTTCAAGAAACAGTTCTCTGGGTGGGATAATAAACTAGACTAGGCCTGATCTTTGCATCACTATATGCAGGTATTTTAATTTTTCTAAGCAAATGATTCTGGCAAAAGAATTTTTCCTTGCATTCTTGAGGGGCTGTTGTTGTCCCTTAAAACATTTTTCCCCCCTTTTGGTTGCTTATATATGCAGGGTGTGGAATTATTATCAGTTGCTTGTTTAACAATTAATATTCATTTCTTTATAGATGAATGAGATTCAAAAATTACATCAACGTGAAATATGGTCTAATGACAAGATAAAATAAATGGATTAATTATTTAAAAGTTTTGCTAGTTGTTTCATTCCTGTTCCTCTTTTGAGATTCATCCTTTTTCTCCCTTATAGTTCCATGTTTCAACTGTTTCCCTAACTTCTTTGGAATTAAAATTATGGCATGGTGAAACTCCTTGATCTAATTTTCTAAAAAATGATTACTTCTGCTCTATAGATGTAACAATGTTCTCTATCTACGTGGGGTGGAAGATGAAGAGGTAGAAGATGCTGATCGCGATTAAGGATTTTATTTGATTAGATTAGATTTTCTTGCGACAAAGATTTCCATGCTTCTTCTATTGGAATCTCCAAAATTATATATTGTATTCTTAATGCATCTTTTTTACTATTATTGTTCTCAGTTACTATATATATATATATATATCGCCTCTTTCCTGTATAATGACTGGCTCAAAAGTGCCTTGATTTAAGTGTTCTCCCTTGCCTGGTCTTCTAGTAGCTAATGATAATGATGCCATAAAAATCTAATATGAAATATATATGTATATATATATATTATGTAACGCCTGTGTTTGGAAGTTGAAGCAGAAAAGGCGTCGGCCAATTATTATTTTTTAAAAAAATAATAAAAGAATAAGTCTATCATACCTATTTAGTCTGTCTCAATAATTCCGTTGTTATTGAAAATAAAAAAAAAAAAAAAAAAAAAAAATTCCGTTATAATATTTAAAATTAAAATTTCTTAATTTTAGTATATATCTTAAATAATATAAAAATTTTTTTTTTAAAAAAAAAAAAAAAAGAGGAAACTCCTTCAAACGTCAACTGGATTATAAATGTGACACGGTCGACTAATTCTGTTTTTTTCTCGCGTTCCCACTAGAGTCAGCCCGGATTTATATATAAATTTTAAATACACTTAATAGACCCACTTGACGTCCGGAAGTGATCCTATAAATTTTCAACCGAAATGTAAGCATTCCGATCGTGTCTTGTTTAATCCATTTCATTTCGTCTTTTTCTTCCCTTTACGACTCAGCAGCAAAAGAAATTTAATGGCTCAGATCGCAGTTGGTGACTCCATTCCCGATGGCACTCTTGCTTTCTTCGACGAGCAAGATCAACTTCAGAGCGTCTCCATCCACTCTCTTGCCGCCGGGAAGAAGGTCATCCTCTTTGCCGTCCCCGGTGCATTCACTCCTACTTGCAGGTAATTTTTGGTTTGTTCTCCTTTTACATTTAATTAATCGGTTTAGTTTTCCCTCTTTGAGAGGGGATGGGGGAGTTATTCGAATTGATTGTCGTTTTGATCGGGGTGTGTGGGGAATAATTTGTGCAGCTTGAAGCATGTGCCTGGCTTTATCGAGAAAGCAGAGGAATTGAAATCAAAGGGCGTTGACGAGATCCTGTGTATTAGCGGTGCGTTTCTATTGATAATCACCCTGTTTGCTGCTTTTTAACTTGTTTAATTTGATAGTATTTAGATTGTATGATAGGATGTCAGGAATCTAGGTTAAAAAATGGGAAATTCTCTCTCGGTGTCTTATTTATTATGTTTCTAGACTAACTATTTTTTTGTGGGTCTGATTATTTAACTCAACTGAGTAAATCATTTTGGAAATTTGATTGGGGGTATATGATTTTAGTCCATTTCGCTTTTGTTGTTTGTACTGAACTGACGCTTTAATTATACTTTTTCCGCAATTTATCTGTCGCAAATCAAAGTGTTGGCGTGGTATCAGACTGCTATTTACTGAATACTTGATCTACTTCTGTGGCTAACCTAAAAATTAGAAGCGTTCTCCTGCATTCTAACTACCCATTCTGGAAGTATTGTGCATTGTTGCCCTGATTCAAAGCTACTGGCTAATGAGTGGTCCTATGCTTGCAGTTAATGATCCCTTTGTGATGAAGGCATGGGCAAAGACCTACCCAGATAACAAGCACGTGAAATTTTTGGCTGATGGCTCTGGAACATACACCAAAGCCCTAGGGCTTGAGCTTGACCTGTCCGAAAAGGGACTTGGTATTAGGTCTAGAAGGTTTGCCCTTTTGGTTGAAGACCTCAAGGTTAAAGTTGCTAACGTTGAAGCTGGAGGAGAATTCACCGTTTCCGGCGCTGAAGAAATCCTCAAAGCTCTCTAAATTTACTGATTTTCTCTTCATCCCCACCTTCCCCATCCCCTCTTCAAAGGAGTTTTCAGACTTAACTTTATTATGGTTTTCAATGTTTTTCCATTTACGAGAAGTTCTATTTTGTAGAGTTTTCTGTCATCTTTTTCAAGTGTTACCTATGTAGTATTATCATAGTTAATACATGAATGAATGTTGGATCATCTTAATATTCAATTTCTTGTACAACATTTGCATACAGCTGAGTTTGATTTTATCCTTAAAGAATTTGGGTTTTAAAACCAAATAACAGATGGATGTACCGACATATTCAGGGCACATTCAGCCAAAAAAATGGGACATCTATGGAATTGTTATCAGTGTCGCGCTGGACGGTAAAGAGAGAAAGAAAAAGGAATATCAGAAGTTTGAACACAAAATGCCAAACGTAGGATAAAAACAGATGTCTTCTACATCAACGATAACATTGTCGTTGGAAATTGTTTAATATAAAATCCTTTCGATGTAGTTTATGAAACAACTGTAATATATAAGTGTATTTATTAAACATCTTTAGGGAAAAAAATAATATGTTCGATATGGTTTAAGATAAAGTATTTTTGTCTTTTACTAGTTGTATAATCTTTATCTTAATATATATATATATATATATTTTTTTTTTTTAATCTTAAGATTCTATGTTGATTATCATTGAGTTTGTCTTTTTTTCCCTATCTTTTGAATTAATGAAACGTTTTTTTTTTTTTTTTTTTTTAATGAAACGTTGTTGTTTGGTTTTGTTGTTAATGTAATCTTACTCTTAAAGTCTAAACAAATTGACCAATTAAATACAACACATTTCTTGTCAACTAGTGGTACTTGACACATTCAATTTGTTAAACCATTTAATTAATTATTTTAATGTGTACCATATTTTTAAAATCTCATTATATTTCCTAATTATCACATCCAATCAAAATAACAACTAAAAATAAATATAATTTTTTTTGGTAGGAAAAATAAATATAATTTGTCTGGACACTTTTTTTTTTTTAAATAAAAAAAAAATGGTTGGAAAAATAAACTAATTTTTAATTGTATAAAACTACAATTATCTTTCTGGCCCAAAAGATGGAAGCAGTGACCTTATTTTGGCTTAAAGAAAACAAACCGCTTTTTTAAGGGGTTTTTTTTTTTTTAAAAAAAAAAATTAATAATAATAATAATATTAGTTGTTAAACGTAAGATATACATAAATTTAAGAGAAAAATAAAATATTATCTCAATTTTATAAAATGATAAGTGAAGAAAAACTTATTCAACATGGTTACTAAGGGGGGAATAAATAAAATGTGTCCAAGAAGACAAGGAAAGAAGTTTAAAATTGCTGTTTCTTGAAATCACATCACCTTTATTTTATACATTATTTATTAAAAGTTACACATCTTTTTAATTCAGTGTCTTATTTTTAAAATCTGGATATGATTACATCTTTAACCTATTATTTCAAATTTTTTATTTTTATTTTTTTAAGAATCCTTTTCTCACACTCCCTTTGTGTTTTCTCAAATAAAATATATTTTTTTTTTTTACTTATCAGATCAATTTATATATATATAACAATAAGACATAAGTTATAAGCTATGATTCAAAAATATCCATTTCTTACATAGTGGAAAATTTTGAAACAGAAGATGTTTTTAATAGATCCCGTTTATGGATAATATTTTTAAATCATGTTCATATCTAAACTCATTTCAACTCGATACAAGTAAACTCGTAACCTACAGGACTTAGGTCTGCTACTTCTTATCCATTATTTTATTTGGACAAACAATATGCATACATAAACAAACACAATAATTATCCATTATTTTATTTGGACAAACAATATGCATACATAAACAAACACAATAAATACTACTACTAGTAGTAGTACTAGTAATTTATGATGATAATGATAGGAAGTTTTGTTTGTTTTTTTTTTCTTCAATATTAATTTCCATTCATGTAGAATATATCTTTGATAGAAGTTAACCTCTAGTCTCGAATTTTAAATCACTATATACTTAAGTATAGATTCGATCTTGTGAATAGAGCGACAAACATGAACATGGTGTATCATGTAAGAAACACATAAGTGACAAAAGCAACGTGTCTGGTGTTTTGTTTTTGTGGTCAAAGAAAGACACATCAGTTCCAGCAAATTTACTACCTTTCCTGATTCTGTAAGTGTAGTAAGTAGAGTAATAAAGATTGATCACAACTACCTACCTTTTAATCATTTTCTCCTTTTCTTTAATATCTCTGTATATTATATCACATATTCACAGGGTGCCCAGTTCAGACCAAGAGCATATATATATATACACTTCTATATAAATGTGTCAAAGTTTCTAACTTGAATGAGTTTGATTCATAGTAAAAGAATTTATTTAATTTAAATAAAGATTAGTATAAATGCATATATAAAAATATCGTCATTTATTGATATTATTATATATATACATTTCTTGAAAATTTTGGTGTAGATATTGTGTTTAAATTTTAGGTTGTTTATTCTCTCTATTATCTATCCGTTAGGACGGCGATTTTTTTTTTTTTTTTTTTTTTCTGGAATTGTGTTTGTTGCGGCAAATTATTAGATGGGAGAGAGTAAATGCAAGTAAGTGACGGTAATACTTACTTAAACCACAGTGTGAATAAATGCTCTTTCAGAAGAAATAGTGTACACAAGAAAATGAAATTTGGATCCAAGCAAGGAAAGTGCCTTAGAGCCGTTTGAGAAAAGGTCCCACTGAATTCTGAATTCTCTTCATTTCAAAAAGAAAGAAAGAATATAATATATATTTCTGTTGGATTTGAAATTTATTGAGAGGGATGAAAGTGCAGTGGCACACTTTGACTCTATTATAATTTCTTTTTTTTTTTAACTCTGTCTTGTAGTTAATTTTTTTAATGTTTTTTCTTGAAAATAAACAAACACCCATAACAAGAGGACAAGGAGGGGGGTTGGGGTGGGGGTCCTCTCTAGCTTTCTCTCTATATCTAACTCTTTCTTCTTGTCCCTTCAAAGATTTGAAGATACTACTACCTTAAGCTTCTTCTTCTGCTTATTCTTCTTCTTCTTTGCTTTCTTTCTTCTTTTCCTTTTCTACTGCTTTTTCTTTGTTGCCCCTTTTTCCTTTTGCTCTAAAAACTTGGTGGGCTTTAAAGATACATGATCTGTATCTGAACGGCTACAGCAAGTACATAGAAAGTTTTGATTTTTTTTTTTTTTTTTTTTTTAAAGATTGAGTTTCTTTCAAGATGAGTGCTTCAAAATTCATAAAATGCGTGACTGTAGGAGATGGAGCTGTTGGAAAGACTTGCATGCTCATTTGTTACACAAGTAACAAGTTCCCAACTGTGAGTCTACTGCCTACTCTGAAATCCCTGTATTATTTTTCTTTTCAAACTTTCTATTTTGACTTAGGTTTTTCTTGATGTTAACTGATAAGGTTTAACCATAAAGATAGCAATGAAATATTATATGATGCATTTGATTTCCTTCTGTCTTTTTCCATTCAAGAAAGCATTCAGACTGTGGGATCTTTCTTGTGTTTGTTCTACTTCTGCTGTTTTGTACTTTTGTGTTGGAGGAAGTCACTTTGAGTTCTTTGCCTGTCACTCATTCCTTTGGGTTTTTCTTATGCAGGATTACATTCCCACGGTGTTTGATAACTTTAGCGCAAATGTCGCTGTAGATGGGAACATTGTCAATTTGGGATTATGGGATACCGCTGGTATGCACTTCTACCATGAGCTTTATAATTTGTGTGTTTGTTTATAAGCTCTAGATAGATTTCTTGCTTAACTATATGCCATGGCCGTTGAATATAGGTCAAGAAGATTACAGCAGGTTGAGGCCTCTGAGCTATAGAGGGGCAGATATATTTGTACTAGCTTTTTCTTTAATCAGTCGTGCGAGCTATGAAAATGTCCTCAAGAAGGTAGTCTTATCATTGACAATGACTGTTTTTCTATATATATGGTGACCCTATTTATTAAAGATTCCACCTTTCCTCGGCAGTTCTAGTCTTAAATGAAAGTCTGCAAACTGCCCTGTACATGAAATTATGGATCTGTATGATTGGAAAATGACTGATTTTCCTATTCTCTTTATTACTTGTTATAAAGATGTGTGACTCCTACATTACTTTGTCATAATAGGCATTAATTAACTATGGTTTTTCCCTATCTCAATTTTCATGCAGTGGATGCCTGAACTTCGTCGATTTGCACCCAATGTTCCGATTGTTCTTGTCGGTACAAAGTTAGGTATGCAACTTTCTAGTGATTCCTACCATGTTGAAATTGATGGATGTGCATTATATGTTAGGAGTTAATGACTGTATGAGTTTTCTCGTTGTACCGTCTTAACTGCAGATCTTCGTGAGGACAGAGGATATTTAGCTGATCATATGAGTTCTAACATGATAACATCTGCCCAAGTGTGTATATTACCTTTTTAATATACAAACATCACTTAAATGTCTCTTGAGTACACATTTGGTTAAAAAACTGTTTGTTTGATTAAAATTTTACAGGGGGAGGAGCTTAGGAAACAAATTGGTGCAGCAGCTTATATAGAATGCAGCTCCAAAACACAGCAGGTAGATCAATGTTTAAGCTCAGCCAAATCTTAAAGGATACATATACATATGCATATATATTTCCTTTTATATTATTGTTCGTCATTCGTGCAATTTCACTCTTACTTCTTGTTTCTCAGAATGTTAAAGCTGTCTTTGACACTGCAATCAAAGTTGTGCTTCAACCTCCGAGGAGGAAGGAAACGACAAGGAAGAAAAGGCATAGAAGTTCTGGCTGCTCTATTGTGTAAGTACAGAAACAGTTTGTGCTTCATTTCTTCATCTTTGGTGTTTATATAGGATTTCCAAACCAAAACTTAGCAGAAGGTAATGAAGATATTGAAATTCTAATTAGATAGTGAAGAAGTTTACCCTTCTCTAAGAACATAGTCTAGTCTCTGGTGACTTAGTTTTTCCATGAAACTCTGCAACATAGATGACTAGGGAAGATTTTACCAAATCCCAAGTGGAGTGAAACAAGCTATAAGAAAATTCTTCTAATTACTGCAGTTTTTGTTTCATTTTTTACTCAGGAGAGGAATTCATAAAGGAGAAAAGATTTGAAATTTTCGTGCTACTTGTTAAATCGAGTTAAATTTGTTTCTTGCTCTAAAAGAGGTTAAATAATCCAATCCAACACTCACCATAACAGCAGTAGATGCTCATTGCAACACATTCGAAATCGTATTGAGATTTTTTTGTAAATATATGTATATATATATATATATTTATACTAATTCCTCATCCTTTTTTACAATAGCAGGGGGATTGTTTGTGGAGGACGTGTTGCTTAGGACAGGAAGGAACTTGATAAATCTACCTTTTTGGGCAGTCTCTTTTCTTCAAACCACACCATGTCTCATAAAGTATCAACCTTTTTTCTTTGTAAGTGCTTTTGGGAGCTCAAGGAAAGCTGAATTTCTCTCATCCAAGAAAGATTTACATGTCTGTTGGGAATGGTAAAGATGGAAAGCTTATTTCATTCTTACAAGTAGTTCTTGACCCAATGGAGAAAAAAAAAAAAACAGAGGGAATTGTTCATTCTCTCTCTCTCAGGCATTGTGTAATATTTCTGTGATGTTTTTGTGTGTTGTATGGATGTTAATGTATTATTTATCTTGACATGGTTTACTAATGTATTTCATTTTTTTTCTCTTCTATCTTCCACCTACTTAATTACACTTCCTAAATATGAAGATTCCTGTCAAATTATTCATAGATAAAGAAAGGTCATTGAAGGGGTAAATAAGTAATTATAAAGTTTTTTTTAAAAAATATTTTTTTATTAAACTGTTAGCTTAGATATGATGGAAAATTGCATTATAATAGTATAACATTTGTTATGAATATCATAAATAATATAATAAATATTATAATATATATATATAATATTATAATTTGATGTCAATTACGATTCGGACTAATAATAGGCACTATAAATAAAACCTAAATAAAAAATAAAAAATAAATCCACAATTAAGAGAGAAGCTAGAAATTATTGAAAAACGAAGAACATACACAGAGAGAGTGGCTTTTCAGTCATTGAAATATAAGCACGTGCGAGCATTCAAACTCACGTGATATCTCTTCCTTCGGCCAGACTTACAAATAGAATACCGTCGCGAGAACACCCCCACCGCGAACGTCCACAACAGCCGTCGCCGTCTGCTCCGCCAGGTGCACAATTTCGATGGAACAACCGGTGGCGAAGAGCTGGAGCATCCACACTCGCAGAGAGATAACGTCCAAATACCAGATCCTAGAGCGCGTGGGTTCAGGGGCATATGCTGACGTCTACAAAGGCCGGAGACTCTCCGACAACCTAACGGTGGCTCTCAAGGAAGTACATGACTATCAATCCGCATTCCGCGAGATTGAGGCACTGCAGATGTTGCAGGACTGCCCGAACGTGGTCGTATTGCATGAATATTTCTGGAGTGAAGATGAAGATGCTGTGCTTGTCCTTGAGTATTTGCCTACTGATTTAGCTGCTGTGATTAGAGAAGCTAAGAAGGGTGAATGGAAGGAGGAAGGCTTAAGAGTTGGTGAAATAAAGCGATGGATGATTCAGACGTTGTGTGGATTGGACGTTTGTCATCGGAATTCAATTGTGCATAGAGACTTGAAGCCGAGCAACTTGTTGATTTCAGCTGAAGGAGTTCTTAAATTGGCTGATTTTGGGCAGGTCAGATTTCTTTCAATCCAAAAATCCTATCTTTTCAATTTCCCCCCTTTGACAGTAGATTTCCTGTTTAATGCGGACGTTTGCTTATATGGATTTCTGGTGTCTATTATGTTGATCATTCTATGTGAATGTCTTCTTTGTTCGTGAAGTTTGAATTTTTGTAATTCTGCCCAAGATCAGTTGGAGAGAACGACCCTATTGGGGACTGCCTTTTTAGATGTTTCTAAATTACTAAAATCTGCAAGATCATAACTAATCTCATTGTGGTGGGAACATTTATATGAAGCTGAAATCACAACTATTCACAATAATAAATTAATGGGTATCTATTGGTTTGGCAACTCATAGATGGTGGCCTTCACTCAGATTTTGGATTTCTATTTGACTTTTTTTTCAGAATATGACCTTAAATACGGTTTAAGTCAGAAAATGTTATAATGCTGTAGCTCCAGTACCATTTAGAGAGTACCCTATTCTGTTGGATCAATCTCCCTTTGCATACGAATGAATAATGAACTATTGATAGACCAGAAGTACGCACACAAAAAAGACAAAGACTAGACTATGTGCATGGTGAAGTTTACTTCCTATGGAAGTAAGTCAATGACCCATGTTTTGCAACAATTTGCTTTGAAAAATTTGTTGCACATAGTTTAAGAGAAGAAAACAGAATGCATCTTTTACAATGATCTGGAGATATTTTGGAGTGGATATATTAAGGGGACTGGCATGTTGGACACGTTCTAAAGACATGATACTTATGTAACCCTTAATCTTTGATAATTTCTTTGTGGATGTTATAAATTTTGAGTTTGATAACTCCCAATTCCTCTTCTGATTGCATTTTACTTGGGATCTTTGGGTATCGGAAATCTGTTTGCTTTAGCAGCAGATGCTGGTAGAAAGGAATCAGTGTTTTTTGGGGGAGTGGTTCTCTTTTTAGAGTGGGTTAACAGTTAGCAACAAAATTGATATATTCAATTCTAGGAGATCACATGATGAGTCTCAAGTCCTGAGGCAACTAGATAGGTGGATGAATTCCAGAAGAAGCTTGGTTGTTCACTATGCAAATCCTTTTGTTTTTACAAAGAAAGAAGATTGTAATTTTGTTTCCTGGTTTAGTGATTCTACTAAGCCTGTGGTACTTGGATTCTTCATTCATTTAAATGGAAGTCATGCCAAATTTCTGCTCTTCATTTTGATCCATATATGCAGAAGAATAGGCATTTTATGGACTTTACCATTGGCTAAAGAAACGTGTGAAAACTAACTTCAGGGATTCATTAAGATTGAGCAATACTTCTGCAAAGCTAGCTTATGGGAAGAGTTCTAATTTTGTGTCATATGTTCATTTTGGAAGTTTAATATCATTACAAATAAGCTTTCCCCTCCTAATGTAAAAGGAAACAATTGCTGTCTTCCTTGAAATTCTGATGTATTGCAGCCTTACAAATGATTGTGTATGGGATACATGAGAGGAAGTGTTTGTCATGTAGAAATCTGCTAATTTTCCCCTATTTGTTTTATCTGCTTTTTGAAGATGAGCGCCTTTTTTTTTGGCAGGCTAGGATACTTCTTGCTCCTGGATTTGTTGCTGTTGATGACAATCAGCAGGATACTGTAATCAAGGATGCTGATGCTAATCCACCCGGACCTGTTCCTGAGCTAGAGAATACTATTCAAAAAGGTCAATCAGTTCAAGGAGTAGCTCCGAACATAATGGGATGTGTATCAGATGACCTCAGAGCTAGAGACTTGGAAGAAATTGATAAAGACAGTCACATTCCTGATGGAGACACATCTTGTCTTGCTACATGCACGGCAAGTGGCATGGAAGAAGACCCTTTCAAAAGTTATGCTTACGAGGCCGAAGAGGGTCAAAATCAGGGATTAGGACCTCTTACATCATGTGTCGGAACTAGATGGTTTAGAGCCCCTGAGCTTCTGTATGGTTCTACAACATACGGGACAGAGATTGACTTGTGGTCATTGGGATGTATTTTTGCTGAGATGTTGAGTCTGGAGCCACTTTTTCCTGGAGCTTCAGATATTGATCAGATAGGGAGGATTTTCAGTGTATTAGGGAACTTATCAAGAGATGCTTGGCCAGGCTGCGTGGAGCTCCCTGACTACAATATAATTTCATTTGGTCAAGTAGAAAATCCGCTTGGCTTAGAAGCATGCCTTCCCAACCGCTCTGCTGATGAAATCATTCTTGTGAAGAAACTAGTTTGTTATAATCCAGCCAATAGAGCTACAGCAATGGAATTGCTCCAAGACAAGTACTTCAACGAGGAACCATTACCTATCCCCATTTCCGAGCTGAGGGTTCCCTCCAAGCATTGTGCTGCTGATGAGGATTTCCCTGACAAATGGGGTGATTATAAGGACTTCGGTTCAGACTCTGATTTTGATGACTTTGGACCAACCAGTTTTACAAGGACTGATTTCGGGTATGCAATTCAGTTTTCATAAATCTAGAAAGGCTTTCCAAGTGAATAAACTTGGTACTGTTGTTCGATTAAAGGTTTATGGTTTCATCTCAATTTCATGGCTATAGAGTTACCCCTAGCCTACTAATGAGTTGCTACCCTGCACTTTGATTTTGTGCGGCTAATGGAGAAAAATGGAGAAAGAAGCAGAGTGGCTCAGTTACCCTCTCCTATGGCAGGTGATGTATTACGTCTGGCCTAGGGTGGAAATTTCTGTATCAACGTTCTCGACGTTCTGCTGAGATGCACGTTTGTATAACAAAGGTTTTTGGTGTACGGGTATTTATTTTTGATACTAATTTGTGCCAAAAACTGATGTATAAAGTTACTTATTCCAGTTTTGCATGGCCATGACGAATTCTTCATGCAAGCAAATCAAAGTTGCAGGATGTTATCTTATTAGTTTCCTAAAACTCATGGGTGTAATACAATAATAGTGTATCATCAATAAGAAGGCTCAGTGATGCCAGGAGGGTGTATTGTTTTGTGGAGATATGGAACTTCTGGTTACAATGATCTATAGGAATACATCATATATAACATGCTTCTTGATGGATGCAGCTGATAAGAAGGAAAATGCATCACACCAGAGCAATATATCAATATATCTTAAAGAGTTCTGAATTACAACCTAAACAACTGCAAAATGCATATACATGCAGCAGCAGCAAGTCAACTTGGAACTTCAAGCAGCAGTTTCACAGCCAATGCAACTACTTCAAATCATATAGCTGCTGAAAGCTCGAGCAGCGACTTGAATATATCGAGCGTACATCTGCAGCAGAGGAGGAGCTCATCAACAAACATCTATTAACAGTATTCATTGTAGATTTCAGAAAATGAAACCATACCACTGGGGAAGAAGAGCTATCTCGATTTCTTGAAGTGATTTTCCTTTGGTCTCCATTACATTCTTCTTGACGAATGCCACTGCCATCAGACAGAATGCACCAAACATGGAGTACAGCAGCTGAGGTCCCATTTGCTCAAGCAGTCTCAAGAACAACAACCCAACAAGGAAATTTAAAGCCTAGACAGTAACACGAAGATAAGCCTGTCAGGATCCGTGTTCAATGATATCCAAATCTCAAAAGTTGAGAATGTAGTAGAAATTTGATGAACCAAGAGAGAGATGTAAGGAGGAGGAGGATCATTACCCAGTGAACAGCCATACACAATGCCATAGCTTTTGCTCTGATTCGGTTTGGAAATATTTCGGGAAGGAGGAGAGATGGTACTGGGCCAGCTCCAACCGCAAATGTAAACACAAACCTGTAAAATTAAGTTAGTGATGCAAAAACTAATGCATATTTTCCTATCTCTTCAACCCTCTATTGGAATGAAAAAGTAGAATTCACTTTTTAAGATCGCTACGCATTTAGCTCAGAAAGTCCCATATTAAACAGAACACGTCGATTATTCCCCAAGAAAGAGAGATCAAGTGCTTATTATGCAGTATTTTAAAGCAAAGAATATCAAAATGCTGACCAAGAACAAACTGAATCAGTACTCTTATTTATTAAAGTACCCCTTGTATATGATTCAACTAACTGTTTAAGCAGAATTGAACTATTTCCTACAAAAACAGGCGGTTTCAAGAGTCGTCAAGCACAAAGTCATGAGTACACTTACATTAGCATGCCTCCAACTGAAAAATAAAATCCTACTGAATTTTCTGTAGAAAGACCTGCTGCAAAAACTTGAAGAGCCATTGCTGCTGCCTGATCACATATGCAGTGAAAAATCTTAGAACATCATCAAAACAACAAAAATGGTTTTGTAAACATATAACTCTGAAAGACTTATTCGCGTGCTTATGAGAGAAATCACAGTAAACCCTCCACAAGAATAAACTGGTACTTCAAATTTTTAGTAGAAAACTGCACATGCTAATTGGGATTTTGGGAAACAACAAAAGAGGTAACATCAAAATCCTAGTGGTTTATTTTATTGTTCAACCCCATTTCAGATTTCTCAACATACTAAACGTTACCAGAATCTGCTACTTATTTTAGAAATCTTATCACAGGACAATTGTGATGCTTCGAATATCCAAGAGTGGAAACTTTGGTGCATGCTCAAGCACAAATTTGGAACTTTATAAGATCCCCATATAGCGAGTCTAATCAAAGTTGATCTCAGTGAAAGAAAATTTCTTTACCATGCCAAGAAAACTCCAAAGAAGAAGGACTCTCCTTCCAAGTTTGTCCATCAATATCAGTGCGATAACAGAACCTGACGATAAATAAACAGAATTAAAAGAGTAGAATAGATCCCAAGGGTACAAAGATTCACTACAAAAAGGGCTAGGGGAAAAAGAAAAAAAATTTAAAAAAAAAAAAAAAAAAAAAGGTTGAAGAGGTGAAAGAAAGTATGAATTAGGAATGTCTATATGCTCGTACAAATTGGTGATCATTGTGGAGAGGGTTTAATAGATGGAGATGGATGATGGAAGAAAACCACTGGAATCATGTACCTGACAAATTTGCAATTCCTATGAAAGTGTTCGCCAGATTTGAGGATACTCCAGCATGTCTAAATACAGTTGAAGAGAAATAGAATACAGCATTTATTCCAGATAGTTGTTGTAAAGCGAATAGAACAGACCCAATATAAACAACTGCAAAAGGAATCAATGAATTGAAAATGAGTCTGTTAAAGAAAAAACAAGCATCTTGCAGATGCAAAATCCAGAATAACAAACAGGCAGGGAGCAATACAATTGCAAAAAAAGACTAGAAAACAGTACAAACACTAAAGACGTTATTACCTCTAGAATGACGACCCAAAAACAGTTCAGTGAAGCTCACTGTTTCCATGTCATCTCCTCTGTCCAACTTTGCCAGCTCTGAGATAGCTGGCTTGACATGGGATACTCCAAGAAGCTTCTCAAATTCAGCTTCAGCTTCAGGGATTCTCCCTCTCTATCCAAAACACAGAACATTAAACATATTCAGTTGGCAGAACAGAGCAGCAATCTTTGTTCCATTACTCAGATTTGCATGAAACGTCACTTAAAATGACAAAAGATATTCTTAAAGGGACGGAGAGGGTAAAAAATTTCCTAAGCAGTAATATTCCTAATAATACAGAACAAAAAGGAGTCAAAATTATTTAGATACTGCTGAATTTAAACCTAAAAGAAGTAAACAGTCCAATGAATAAAAGCTCAACCTGACAAAAAATATCAACCACAAATGGACTAAAAAACCTCTATTCCTCATTTATGGCTATCTTACAGGAATTTTCAATATCCATTTCCATGAGAAACCACAAAGGTAGCAGCAGAACAGTGAGATCAACATGTGACAATCAAATCTGTCTAAATGTCTCTGATACCTCAGTTTACTGCTTTAATGACTGGAGTTAGTATTGTTACATGACACTCTTCAAGGATGTCAAAACTTTGAAATGGCCTATTATCAGGACACAGAATACTGAAAATGAAACAATCAGATTACTCTTCAGAATCAACACATAGATAGCTGACCTTGTAAAGCCAGTGTGGAGATTCAGCACAAAACATAATGCCAACAGCAAGTAATAAAGCCGGTATAATGGATACCCAAAAACAGTACCGCCACCTGATTGCATGCATCACAGAAGTTATACATCAAATAAAATTTTTATTAAATTGTTTTACTAGAAGCAATAACTTCGGAAAGTCTCCAGCCTCCTGAAAAAGGTGCCACTTATTTGAATTTTCTTACCATCCAGGAATATCCTTGACAGGGATCCCAATCAATAGAGCTCCAAGTATTCCAAGACATGTTGCTATTTGGATAAAGCTTCCGTAAGTACCCCTCACATGCGCAGGAGAAATCTACTTAAAAGTATAAACCGATTAAACAGAAGGACTAATGGAAAATTCCTTATTTAGCAGGAATGATAAGATATTTAAGCAACTGTGCAGAGGGCTGGACTATTTACCTCTGTAACATAAAGAGATGCAACTGGAGGGCCCACTCCTAATCCTATCCCTACTAAGAACCTTCCCACAAGTATACCTGTCAATGTATTAGCTGTCGCACTGGAAAAAGCATGAATTAGTACCTATTGTAAAAAAATTAAAAAAAAAAAAAATATGGATGCAGAATGGGAGTTAATGTTCCAAAAGCGAAGTGCCAGCAAAAATTCACTAGTGATTAAGAAAGATAGTCATGTATAAATTCTTGACATACAAAGCAGAATATTTCAGTGAACACATGAGAGAACTGTTCCCAGAAATGCAAATAAATCAGCTCATAACCTTTCAGAGGGAATACTAGTAAAAGTTATACATACAACTTTCTGAAGATAATATGTGACAAAAACATCTAGATCATTTAAAATGAAGAAAGATTCCCTTTTTACAGGAACTCTTTTAGCTCTAGGCAGCTCTCTAGGCTGAACTATGCATCTTGAACTGTGAAAATTGAATGATGGAAAATCATTGCCAAACTCAAGAAAGAGTGTGGAGCAAAAAGAAACATTGTCAAAGGGCCACCTGTCACGTAAAACACAATTATCGTTGTATTTCCTATACACAAAAAGTTATATACATGTTTATAGAAATAATTATGCCTCCCCTTTCTCACTAGACCCATTCTTTTCCCTTCTGCATATTGCCACCCCAGACACCCTCTTGCAGCCTTGCACATACAAAAGCAACTCATGCCTCACATACACCGGCACACCTCCTTGCAATATCCAACTATTGCTTCTGAAGCTACCTTTTAATTTATCCAAGTCCCTCCTATACCTCATCCACACTGTTGCAAATATTTATAAATGCACCCATCTGGCCATGTGCACATGTGCCCCCTCACCAAATTACACTTCTGCATACGTCTTTAATTCCTTTGTTTGTAAAAAGTAAACACAATGGTTCCAGGAAATTCCAAGTAAAAGAAAGAAGCATAAAGAAACATAAATTAGTGAGCTGGATAATTGGTTTTCCTCTTGGGCAATATCTACAACAAAATTTTAGTATATGATATTAAGGAATATTGCAAAATTAAATTCATGTATAATATAAACCAGTGCAGTATATGTTGTTACCAAAGAGAGGAACCAGCAAGTATTGGTACTGCACACAACTGAAAAGCTCTACGTCTCCCAACTTCATCTGCAATCCATCCACTGACAAAAGACCCGAGGAAAGCACCAGCTAGACATATACTTACAACCAACCCTTCATTGTGAAAGTAAAATTAGAACAAAAACCAAGACACTAAAATAGACCCTTTTAGAATAGAAATAGTATTTTACCTTCTGCCAATGTATTTCCACTGAAACCAAGATCAGAAGAAATGATCTCTAGTGGTTCGTTGACAACCCTGCGTAACATTATTTCTTATTTGAGCCAACAAAGAGAAGGAGAACAAGCAAAAGAACAAAACATTTACAATAGAAAAAAAAAAGAAAAACGAACCCAATATGGTAGCCAAATAAGAATGAAATGGTTGTTGCCACTACAACATGTGGTAAGGAAAGCTTCCAAGACGGATTTGTATTATCATGTTCCATAGCTTCCTGTAACAGGGCTAAACAACATGAAAGAAGTCAAAACAAGAGTGCCATGAAGCGTTGACAATCAGTAAAGTGCAATAGCTCCTAGCTTGCTTTGTGAACTATCCCTATTCCTCCAATGACTAAAAGAAATAAATCTGAGCCACATGCTAACAACATGAAAGTACTCAAATGGGCAAAAACATGTTGAACCAATCCCAGCTCCATGCAGAGCATGTAAGATTCCAATCACGTTAGTTGCAATTCTTAGGTACAATAAGGATGAAGGACTACTCTAAACAGCTAACTAATTCAGAACTTTTTTAAATAAGATAATTCTACTACAAGCACAAATGCAATAGAAAAATTTACTCAAGTATAGTGAGGAAAAATTACCTGAATTATGATTATTTAAATCACTTTCTACATCAGCATGAACAGAGTAATCTCTCGAGCTCATGCGCTTGTACATCGACGAACCGTTTATATTTGACCACATTCCACAACGGATCTGTTCTTGAATTCCTCAAAAGGATCACCTTATTTGGATACACTGATCACAGCATTGCACAACAGAATCAGTCCCAGTACCATTATCAACACAGTACAGAAATTTCAAATCCTTTTCATGCTTATTTTATTCTTCTATACTACGTATTCAAAAGAGTAATTTTATTATTTGTAGAAAACACAAACAGAACGAAGCATGAAAAGCTCAAGATTTTTTTTTTTTTTTTTTTCCAGAAATCATTCAACAAATGAGCTAGCAGGGCAAGGAACAAATATGATTACAAAATACTTGCATTGCGTTTCCCCACTTTTCCCCTAGCGTATCTTGGAGAAGATGCAGGCTATATATCCTTTTTAAGAAATTTAAATCAAGAGATACATAAATAACTCCAAATACCTCCAATAGGCATTCTCCCTATCATCAGCAACTTCCTAAAACTATTTTCCATAAATAAATTTTTCTTTTTTAAAAAACAAAATCACATTTTCCATATCCAAGTATACTTTCTCTCTCTCTCTCTCTCTGGAACTAAAAACAGAATCATGATCAACACTCGCCTTATTACAGAATACAGATCGCTGAAGAAAAAAAAAAAAAATCTTATGTCCGAACAAAATAATATAAAGAATTTTGAAGAAAGCTCGTTTCAGTTATATGAATAATTCATTTCCCACAAAGAAAAAAAAAAACCGACAGTTATATATTACTCCGATGGCGATGAGTTCCTAGAAAAAAAAAAAAAAATTTGGAACGAACTCCATTACCTGTCTGTCCGATCTTTCGGATCATCCAGTTGATCGGCACTTCTTAGTTCTTACACCAACTGAAACTCCTCCAAGCTCTGGAAATAACTCGTTCGCCTATGGTTATTGTCTGCCTTTAAGTTTCACTTCCCTTCAGACTTCAGCAACCCCCCAATGAGACACAAATCGGTTTCTGATACATACATACCTAAACATACAGACACATTTGTATCTTTTTTACCTTAGTACGTGTAGTATAAACTCTGTAATACTATATATATCTATATATAATTTTTTGAATTCATAAATTTATTTAGATTTGTCAAATAATTTTTAAAGATTTGCATTAATTTTGTTATTATTTTTTAATTATTACTGTCGGTTTCTAATAATTTGAGCGTAATATGTACGAGGATGATGTCGGAAAAAGGGTTAAAAAAAAATGTTAGATTAATAAGGGATACAGTAAGATTTTTACTGTATTTATTTTATATATATATAAAAAAAAAAAAAAAAAGTAGCTGATTTTTGTTGTGAAAAAAGTAATTTTAAAAAATTTTGCGGGTGTAGGGAATAAATAACGTAGAAAATCAGCAACGTGTAAAAAGTGAAGGACGATAAAAGTGCCAGGTGGTTGAACAGATCACCGTAAAACATGTGCGTCGAGTTGTTGTTGTCGATGTTCTGGACAGCTGCTAGGAATTTGATTCTCATCTTTGGCCTTTTGTGTTTGTGCACCTGGTACCTAATTTAGCTCTCCACGTGTCCTGTTTCCGGGTTCAGTTTAACTGGAGCTCCGGGAAATCACAATCTACTGTTGCGCTCGTAAATTTCAATTAATATAAATTTTTATATATAAATTTTTGATGTGTCACTGTAAAATTTATAATCTAATTTTTTATTATGTCATCACGCACGTGGATATTAGAGTTGGGATCCGTGGATAATTTGATACTTTAAGACGCTTGATTGAGTATTCGATAATTTAGTACTTAATATTAATAACAATTAATAAGGAATAAATTATATATTAAAATTATAAGAGGGTTAATTAAGGGTGTTATTTGAATTATTAATTTCTCCCTTTTTAAATTTTTTTTATAGAATAGAATATTGTTTAAAAATATAATATATCTTTTAATTAAAAGTAATATATCAATTAATTTTCTATATCCAAGTTATAAAATATTAATTATAAAAATAAAGCAAGAAAGCGTAATTCGATTGATAACAACCTTATTTATGGGAAGTCATGAGTCATAAGTTCGAGACATGATAAAAAAAGTTAAAATTTCTTAAAATAAAAAAAAAAACATAATAAGTATATATATATATATATATTTATTTCTTATGACAAGTAATAAATAACCTACTTTTTTTTTTTTTTTTTTTTATAAGCCATAAATAACCTACTTGTTATTGGAGACTTTAGCCTTAAAATTACTACTGCTAGTCAAATCCTGAATATCTCCAAATAATAAATTAGGGCTTTAATCGTAGAGCCACAATAATCGCTTATTTACACAGAAACTCACGCCGGTAAAAAGGGACGCCTACAGTAGTAGTGTACGCGCGTGCTTGTGACGCCGGAGAAGAAAACGAGACGAGATGGGGTCGCGAGACAAGGACCAAACGGCACCGCATCAACCCCTACTGAGCAGCTTGGTGGTAAGACCAGCCGAAAGCAGCGGCGGCGGCGGTAGTGGTGGAGGAGGGGGCGTTGGTGGGGGTAGCGATTATGAACCTGGGGAAGTCCGGCGAGATCAGCCACCTCCGTACCCTCGTTCCAGTCGGTTTCACGACGACCATGGTTTGTCCTTTTAATTCGTTGCTTTTGATATTTGTTAGCGAACTATTGAATTGAAGTTGCTGTTTATTTTTTCCAGAAATAATTTCCTAGAAAACCTAGGGTTTATTTGGTTCGATCCAATCTGTCGTTTCCTTAATTAGAGATTTGCCCATCAAATATACTATGCACAATCAAAGTTACAATTGTTGTTGTTGTTGTTTTTTTTCCCCTTTTAATGGCACATATTTATAAATATATGTTCTAGAGATGTATTGCCCTCGCTGCAGCTATGTGTTTTAGCACTAAGTTGTTGTCCTTGTGTTTGCTGATAATGAATGGCTTTTATATATTTGTTATATATTACGTTTTTATCTTGATTCGAAGTCCTAAATTTAATGCTTTAAGAAAGAGAAAGTTAAGTTGTAATTTTAATTGATATGCAAGTTAGAGGAGATGTGTATGCTAGATTGTTGATGAAAGATAGTCAGTGATGACGTATACACGGATGTTGATGACTTATATGGCTTTGATGGTTAGAGGTAATTCACTTTCTAACCTTTGGTCGTTTTTGGGGAATCTTTCATTTTTTTTTTTGGTTGCATAGTGTTTTCTTGGGGAGATAAAGTTGTATTCATTTGTCTTTCCTGCTGCTGTGTGATGTTGTGGATTTGGAACTAGGGCAGTCCCTGACTTCGAGTAAATTTGTCTTTTTTCTTTTTTTTTTTTGCATTTGTTTGTTATACAAGTCTGTCTATAATGATAAAGGGATTTTGCATCATGCATGATTTGTAAGGCTGTTCCTTCTTCTGATTTTACCATATCAATTAGCAATAAATTTATGTGGCAAATAGAGTTGTTCTGTAATATTTTGCAGGATATGTTGCTAGGAAATAAATATACATGCTAGTCTGTTGAGGCGTTATATATACTTTATTTGGCAGCCATGATTTGTGACTGTGAGATATTTAGTGAATATTATTACCTGTGTATCTAACTATTCTAGTATTGCTCTTATTTTATACTTTGTGATGTTCTATTTTTCTATCAAGGTTTTGTGAATTTGATATTTTTTAAATTAATTTTTGATTAATTTATAGTACAACAGTACTGATTTATTGGTCTCTCTATTTTAAATTAAGTTTTTTTAGTTTATGGTACAAATTATATATTCCCTACCATATTACTGGATTAATCTTCAGTAATTATGTTGCAAAAAAAATAATGAATGATTTTGTAAATTTTCCAGGTATGTGTACAGTTTTTGTTTTGTTAACTTACAAAGTTAAAGGTTATCAGTCAATTACTAACCCCCAAATTAATTTGTGGGGTATTTGATTTCTCTAGTTTACCAGTGCAATCTATGGCAATGCTTTGCGACCCTTGCATTTATTTATTTTGGTAAGAATGAAACCTTTGGTCAGCAAAATGATAGGTCTACTATGTGGTTGAGCATTATTTTTTACTAGTCATATTAGTCTGTGTGAAGTGTGGACAAGGTCAGTTTAACTGAATATCTCTTTTGTTCTTTGTTTAATTTTTATTAGTTTATAGAATTAAGGCTTCAAATTTACTGATGACTCTCTTGTTAATTTTAGTTATTCTGTAATCAATTCATGAGCCACCCCTTAGCTACTTTAGGGTGCAGCCATCTATCTCTCATTCTGTAATCATTCTTTTTCCTAGTAATTTATGTTTTTATACTGTTGTTGGTTGTTATATGAATGATGTAAATTGTTTTTTCGTTTTGTGCAATAACCTTTCATTTTCCTGTCTGCAGTATATAATGAGTCTGCATTTATAGTTATGAATATCATTGAGTCTGCTTGTATATATGGTTCATTTTCTAAGGTTGCCCTATTCTTCATGTATTGCGTATCTCAAAAATCTATTTTAGTGTGTCGTGTAACAAATGAAGTATGCTATTGTGTTTTACAGCTCCGAGTGTTGCCTGGTGCAAGAACTTGGGTCTTGAGAAGGCACATCCATGTGAGTGTTCGTAATGGTGTATAGTTAGGTATTGGTTTTGGGGGGTTTTGTTGCATGTGGAAAATGGTTTTGATGGATGGGTTTTTGAACCTGATTCATGAAGGTAAGCCACTATAGTGAGCTTTGGATATATGGGTTGTGAAGGTTTTGATTTCCTTGAATTGGTTTCTATCTGCCATGCATAGAGCACGGTAAAGGTTTCTAAAGAAGTTTCACTGCTAAAAAGATGCTTAAATACCTTCACCGGCCTGTGTTATTTCAGGAGAATGATGGTGGCTTAATTTATATAATTAATGGGTACATGGGCTCTATGTTGTCAGGAATTAAGTAGACAGGCTTGTGGCAGTTAAGTCATGCCATTTCATGGATTCCGGCGATGAGGTGTTTGATGGCAACATCCGTTTAGCTTCATCTTGGTTGCCAAACGGTTGAATGCCTGTGGTAGGACTTCCAAGAAGCCGATAAGGGCGGTATTTCAATACGAAGGGCTATGGTTTTTCTTGGCCTCCATAAGTTTTGTTCTTATTTATTTGTTAGAATAAGATCACTTCTTGGCCTTGAAACGTTTCTGTTCCCAAAAATCAGCAACAGGATTTGGATCTGTTTTGATGAGGAGGAGTTTCACATCTCGGGTTTATTTATTATTTTCTGTCTGCTGGGTAGTGCATTTTGGTGTGGTTTGATTCTTTTGAAATTCTTAATAAAATGCTGAGCCTAAATTGGAAAGGGAATTGGACATTGGGTACTGATTGGTTTTTCTTCGTTGTTTCATCACATAACTCCTTCAGGCATCTTCTTGTTTGTTTTTATGGTCTTGGTGGTTGTTTTTGCTGCTGCTTCTTTTGAATAAGGATTTGGTTTGTAGTTTTGCCTCAGTCTTTGGTGTTGTTCTATTTAAAAGGGACCTTGCACTCTGTGGTTTGCTATGACAACTGTGATCAAGTTATTTAGGTATGTACAATCTAGGGCTAGAAATTTCTTGGTTGAGTGTGGGGTTTTTATGAGGAGGTATAATTCTTTCTAAATGTATTCTGACGTTCAAGGTTGACAAGTTTCCGTTGACAAGTGCAGCTATAGTTGAAGTTCATGAGAATTGTCGTGTGAATGGTGGATTTTTGCTGCATTACTTGTCACTTGAGATGTGACACGAACAGAGTCTTTGGTTGAGCAATTAACACTTCTATATGCTAATAGTATTGTTTATATGCTCTTCTTCAGAAGAAGATGCCTGAATGGCAGCAATCATTTTTTTGGTTTTAATTGTATTTTTTGTTGACATCTTCTGACACAAGAATTTGGCATCTATAGGACATTATACTCAGTATTCATCAGGTAATTGGGGATATCTTATACTGGAGTTAACTGGCTTTTTTCAGGATATAGATTACGTGCAGGTTCTGTTTCTCCTGTGCGCCATAGGGCAGGCCACCGCTACAGTCCTGAGTTTGATCATTCAGGTGGTCCTCCTCGCAGTCGTGGTTATGGAACTGGGAGAGATCCTGGCAGATATCGGGACTATTCACCACATTTTGGCCGTGGAAGGGATGGAGCTAGGCTTAATGTAAGAGGTTTTGATGCGCCTGGGTATGATTCAGGTCCCTTCAGAGGTGAAGCTGTTCCTAGAAATAACCCAAATGTACGTCCAAGAGATGGAGATTGGTTTTGCCCTGATCCATCGTAAGTACAATTGAATTGCTGCAGTATCATGATCTAATTATTACATCTGTGGTTTCTTATTGGAGCTCCTTAATGGCACAAATAGTTGTATGTGTACCATTATGTTTTGTGTGATTGAATACAGTATGGGGATGGTGCTGAGGTTTGATTTTTCTTGTTATCTCTCTTGCCTACTATATTATTTGGGGAAATGTGCTTTTTTGATTTGTTTTTGTCGTGTGTGGAATATAACCTTCACGATGCAAATCTTGACTTGTTTAATTTCTATGGGCGAGCAAAACATCATCTCTTATGATGTAATAGTTTTCTGCCTGTCTTTGGGTATGTAAAAGGAATCCCTGTTGCATTATATGAGTTTTCTCGTACCCTTAGTAGATATTTCTAGGTATAGGACTTACTGTCCTCGTTTATTTCTTAACTACTTAAAAAGTGTAGGGATTGATGTGTTTCCCTCGTTTCAGATGCAACAACTTAAACTTTGCAAGGAGGGAGTTCTGTAACAACTGCAAGAGGCCTCGCTTTTCTGCTGGAGGGAGTCCTAAAAGGGGTATTGGCGGGCCTCCACCTCCACCCTCTAGGCGCTTTTCAGGGCCTCCATCAGATCGTTCTCCAGGGAGAATAGTGAATGGCTATAGATCCCCTCCTCGTGGTTGGGTGAGAAATGACCCTAGAGACTTCAGAGCCAATGGACCTCCTTCAAGACGTGAAGGCAGATTCCCTGATCCTCCCCTGCGTAGAGATCGACCTGATAATCCCGAAGATGAGTACAGAGACAGGAATAGGTTTGAGAGACCTCTGCCTACCGATTTTATCCACAGAGATCGTGGAAGGGAGCACTTCTTCAATGAAAGGAAAGGATATGATAGACGACAAGTATCGCCTCCTCCCTTGGCTCCATTTCCTCCTCGTGGTCAATGGACTAGGGACATAAGAGATAGAAGTCGATCTCCAATGAGAGGAGGTGCACCACCAAAAGATTATCGTCGTGATATGTACATGGAACGAGGCAGAGATGATCGTCGTGGTATGGGTCGTGGTGCTTATTAGCTATATATATATATATATATATATATATATATATATATATATATATATATATATATATCAGATGTATGTTTTTAGGATAGGGATGACTTTAGTACTCTTCAGGATTTTCGCCCAATTTTCTCCTTTTACTACCTGTATTCTGATGAAGTCTGCAAGGATTTTACTACCAAATGGACATTAAGAATAGAAAACATATATATTCCTTTGCTTTTTTTAAAATTCATGATCATAATAAACTAGGTAGTAGCTATGCCTTCAAATGTGTTAGTAGTTAAAAAAGTGAAAATTTTCAACATGGCATTGGTGTGTTTCTTCAAATTTCACATCAAAATTTATTAACATTTAAAAAAAATAATAATAATAATTTGAAATAATTTTTGGAAAAAAAAGTTTAGGGAAAATATTTGAGGAACAGATTTCCTCAAAATTAAGATACCCTTTTATAAAAAAAATTAAAAAAAAAAAAAAGAATGTAGAATGTGGGAACTTCTTTTTCTTCAGTAGAGTCGTTATCGTATCTCATTTCTGTCACATTTCCATACCATAACTAATTGTACCCGTCCAACATTACAGCTCGAATTCCTTAATGGAGAATCTCAGCCGTTGATGAATCACGTTTTGCATCACAAGTCAATTACGGCGTTAACTGCTTACCGCCAAATATATGTGACGCCCAATTTTATTTTTCACTGTTATTTTTTAAACAAAAATAATAATCTCGTGGGCCCAGCCTCCAAAATAATATATATATTCTAGTGTTTTTCTTCCAGGAGATGAACATAGACCAAACCAATAAGAATCATAGAGGTTGCTGATTTGTCAATCCATAAGACGGATTAAAAGTGAGATTTGGCTTGCTTTCCTGGACTCTCCCGCACGTAATTATTCTTGACTATAGTATGTCCACGGGACAATAATTTATTGAATCGAACGTCCATAATTCGATCTTGAGAATTCCTATGAATTTCAACCGTGAGATTACTCAATTCATTTTGAACTGTCGGATAGTAATGTCACGAAAATCTGACTGTCGAATATTTACAAAATTCAATTTCAAAACGAAGAGGGAGCGATACCGAAGAAACAAAGACCAGTGAGGCAAAAGCCTATTCTCTTCTCCTCCTTCTTCTCTTTCTCTTCTTCGAAAAATCCCTTCAGCCTTTCTCTCTCCTCCGTTCTTGTTTATGCAAAGAAGATCAAGATTTCAGGGTGATTGAAGTGAATTTGAGACAGTTTGTCTTTCTCGACTGACATTTTTTTTTGTTATTTTTGATTTTGTAAAATTTTATCTGAATCTGAGCTGAGTGAAGAGATTTATGAATTCCCAATTCCAAGTTTCGAAATTGGAAGATGTATATTTTTTTTTGTGAAATTATGTATTTTTGGGGAAGTATTTTTTTATGTGATTATAGCTCAAGAAAATTCAGAAATTAATTAATTTGAGAATTTGAGGAATTTTAGCGGCTTGTGTCTTCAATCTGCCCTTTTAAATGGAGGAAGAACAGAGCGAAGGAGGGGATTTCCCTCCAAAAAAATCTCAATCGGAGACAGCTGCACAACAGCAGCAGCCGCAGACTCCAACTGCGACTGATTTTCCGACGAAGAAGCTGGCTAGGCAGCTTGATTTCACAGGCTATAGTGGTGGTTCATCGCCGGCGTCTTCTGTTGCTGCGTTGCCGGAGCATCCTAACCAGACCCAGTCATCAGCTGAGGTGCTGAACACGAGTCAGCCTCAGTTGCAGCCGCAACAACAAACGCCACCACAACCTCATGCTCCTAAACCGAGCCAGCCTCCAAAACCTCAGTCGCAGCCTCAGCCACCCGTAATGTTGATGCCTGTTCAACAACCTCCTGTACCTCCGCCTGTTCTTCCTGCGATGCTGCCTTTGTAAAATTCTCTGCAATTCTGAATTCCCTTTTTTTTTTTTTTTTTTTGTGTTGGTTTACCTTTGAAAGTTAGGATTTTTCCTCAAAGATTGATCATTGAGAATTTGATTAAACAAATCTATTAATTTCTCAGTAATAATACATAAAAGTTCATCACAAGATTTTATCTTTTCTCTGTGGATAAATTACAAGCAAGCATTGGCTTATCTCCTGGAAAAATAAAATTTTTTTACGTCTTTCTATTCTTGGTAACTGAAGAAGTTTGAGAGACTTCTTAGCTCATCTTGAGGAAAAAGTTGTTTGCACTTCTCTGTTCTAGGTAACTGAACAAGGTTGACAGACTTCTTTGTGTTTTTAAAAATGGCCAATGAATCATGTAACTAGTGTTAACTGTCTGGCTGGAGAAGAGTAAATGTGTTTCCTCCAACTCTTTAGTACTTTCTCTGCTTGATTGCTGAGATAGATTTAAAATGATAATTTTTATTTCTTTCTTTTATTTTTTAATTTTTATTTTTAAACTTAGTTGTTGTGTCTTTAGTCTAAGGACACTCAATGATTGTTCAGAATTTGGAAATTTTGCATCTGGTCTTATTTTAGTGTGTTGTTTGTATCATGATATATGAAAAAGAGTTAATTTCTGTGTTTTGTCATTCTGTTTGATTTAGCTATTCCATACAATTTTAGATAGATGACTAATTTATGCATCGACGTGTGTAAAAGTTTTGACCCAGAATTAAATGCTGAATGGTTACATCAATCTAACGGTTTTGTTTGTCGGAATTATAAATTTATAATAAATCTCTTATTCACAAAACACTCTTTTAACTAACAATTTTATTGATCTTTGTATTAGCCTTTTTATCTAATCAATACCACTCTACTTACACTCTAGTCGTAAATATTGATGAAAGTCTCATGACATTGTAGTCTGCTAAGTATGCACTATCAAATCAAGAGTTTGATGTTAATGCACATTATCTTCATTCTTTTCTTTTTTTTCCCTTCTGTTTTGGTATTTTTAGATATGTGAATTAGTGTAACAAGATTAGATTTTTCTATAATTCCATTGTTGAATGACACAATGTGTTCTTCTCTTACAGGAAGCCTGAATCACCTAGACCCCGACCAAGGCAGTCTGTATCTGAAGGCAAAGATGGTACACCGAAAAAGCAAAAGCAATGTAATTGCAAACATTCACGATGTTTGAAGTTGTAAGTATCTTTAGCTTACACAAGAGGTTTCTTGCAGTACAAGCCAAAAAAGTTTGGAGAACCAATACTTTGTGCCATTGTCGCTTACTCCCCATGCAAGATAATGATGCTAATGTCTAAGAAAAGCAGGATGGGAGCTAAAAAGTGAGAAAGGATAGAAAATACAAATAGTTGGAGAAAAAACTCTCTTGTGCAATGTTTTGGGTCAAATGGTAGGCTTTACCTATTTATAGGCTCCAACCGGAAGCTCTTGAATTACTTACAAGAGACTTCTAGTAGTAAAAGCTTAGGGTTGTTTTAGGTTCTCTCCTTGCCTTCCCATTGAACATTCCAGAAAAGTTTGGGCCAGTCTGGGTACCCAGCTAGCGTTATGCTCTGTGGTAGACCCTGCCACTGGATGGTTGGTCATTGAGTGTGCAGTAAGGAACAGACATGGTGATATGCTTTTGAAATGACCTTTGTTTTTTTTTTTTTTTTTTTTTTTTTTTTTGCATGTTCTGGAGATTTTTGTTCTTTTCTATTTCTTTCAAATTTGATGGAAGTAAAGCTTTGGACTTCCCGTTTATATGAATTGTTCCACAATGATTGTATTGTGCTGATATGTTTCTCTATAAATTTTTTGACCTTGGATCTGCTGGTGGGTTAAAGATTCATGATGGACGTATGAACAGTTTGATGATTGAATTTATCATTTGCGAAGTGATTTGAGATTGCAAAATCTGCAGTTTCACAATATTGATTATTGCAGGCTGCATGGTTTCATATTTACTCCTTTTGATGCTCTATTTTACTGTCACTTAGAAATATTGAACATCACTATTCTGTTTCATATTAGGTATATTTTGTTTCCTGAACGAAACAGGCTTAATTCAGGCTTTTGTATGGCAGTTAGGAATTCTAAGCCATGCATTCTGGGCTGATTGCATCTATTTAAGTAGCAAGTACTTTTGGTTTCCTTGGGTAATGTTTATCAAGATCTCTGGAGACAAATATTCTTATGTGGTTTATGAAGCTTTTGTACTTATTGGGGTCCTAAAATGGAATACTCATATATGCATAATTTCTCCATCAGGTATTGTGAATGCTTTGCCTCTGGAGTGTATTGTGATGGGTGTAACTGTGTAAATTGTCACAATAATGTTGAAAATGAAGCTGCTAGGCGGGAGGCTGTTGAAGCTACATTGGAACGTAATCCCAATGCTTTTAGACCAAAAATTGCTAACAGTCCACATGGAGTTAGGGATAACAGGGTAAGATGACTATTGAAACTGCATTCTTAGAATTTCATATCTAATTGGATTGATTTACTTTTCATCTTGATGCATATTGATGTCTATATCACGCTGCATCATATACTGAGATATTAAAATATGCTTACATTTTTTACATAGCAGATTTAGGTATTATTTTTCTTTTACAAATTAACACTTGTTCTTGAGCTTGGTTTTTGGTTATTGCTATTTCTGAGGCTTCCATTCAATAATCAGGTTAACAAATTCTACTGGGTAGTTTTGTGTGGTTCTGATATATGACCAATTTTTTGGGGATTTTAACTATAAAGTATTAATATATATATCTTATCAAATTGTATCATCCAGTTTCAAGTAAAAGAAGAACCCTAATGTTAGGGATCCATATTTGGCAGTTTCTAAAGAGGATTCTTGAAGGGTTTATGTAGACTTATTTACACACAGGTTGATTAGACCCTTAATGTTGAACTCCAAGAGCCCCATAATTTGGTTACAACCATGCATCTAGCTAGTTTTGAAATAATATAAAAGAAGGAAAACCGTAAAGACACTCCCTTTAAAAGCTTCAGTCTTTAGTAATCATAGGTTTCTCACGAAGAGGAAAGAGAATAACAAGAACAATTTACCCTAGAGAAAGGTCAAATTTATTGATAATTGACCTGTGACATTATCCATAGGGCACATAACAACTAATTTCCTGAAACATACATGAGAACACCTATTATAAGGTGATCAGATAGGAGGATAGTTTTGTTTGACCTTAAATTTGTTTTAGATCGTGTTTGCAGCCAGCCCCTTCCCCAACACTAAGATAGAAAGGGGAAAGAAGTTCTGCCTTCTTTTTATTGTTGTTTGATCCAATCTTTTGGACCATTGTGTCTGTTGCATCTAGTTTGTCCAATGGAGGTGTTGGTTTCCTTGGAAACCACTTGATGTATTTAGCATTTGAGCTGTTACTAATTAGATGCTTGTTAAGAAGTTGAGGCATTTGATGTGTCCATTCATTTCTCTGTGTGTCACTTTCGATACTTAGGATGTTTGCTCCCGCTCCACATTTTGAACAATTAATTATGTTCCCAGTGGTGTTTCTTTGTTTATAGGATTACCTTTCCCATGATTACAGACGATACTCATTATGATATCTTCAAACAATCACTCGTTGTTATTAAAACTGTGGTCTTTTGGCTCTCAATGACATTATTTAGTGGTTTGGACTTATGCAGGAGGAAAGTGGGGAAGGTTTAATCCTTGCAAAACATAATAAAGGTTGCCATTGCAAGAAATCAGGGTGCCTTAAGAAATATTGTGAATGCTTTCAAGCCAACATTCTTTGTTCTGATAACTGTAAATGTTTGGATTGCAAAAACTATGAAGGAAGTGAAGAGAGACAGGCTCTTTTTCATGTAGATCATGCCAACAATATGGCCTATATTCAGCAGGCAGCAAATGCAGCCATTACAGGTGCTATTGGATCTTCTGGTTATGGTTCTCCCCCAGTGAACAAGAAAAGGAAAGGCCAAGAGCTTTTCTTTGGGGCTACAGTTAAAGATCCTCTTCACAGGCTGGGCCAGTTGCAACAGGTGAACATTTTGCCCCCAGGATACTCTTAAGAATTCACTTCAAGAATAAAATGCTATTTCTTAAGGTGTTTTATTTTATCAAATTATTTAATGGTTGAATAGAATTATCATGTACAGTCTTGGTTTCACTTTTACAAATTGCTTCGTGCTACAACTTTGATTAAATTTATGCAACTTTTCTCCTCCCAATAGCCCCTTTTTCTTATCTTTTCCCATCTCATTATTGAGTTGAGCTTTACTTAAACCTTCATCTCCTCTCATGATTTATTTGGATGAAGCCTTTTTTTTTATTACGCTGGCAGGCAAATCATATAAAAACTTCAGTTCCATCCTCTTCATTATCATCAATTCCTGGTGCTCGTCTAGGTAATCCAGCTGGAATGGGCCCTTCCAAATTTACTTACAGGTATGAATAAATTCACAGTGGAAAATTAAAATTATTTGTTTGCTTTTAATCTAATTTATATCCTTGAAGGTCTCTCTTAGCTGACATCATCCAACCACAAGATTTAAAGGAGCTTTGCTCTGTTTTGGTGGTTTACTCAGCTGAAGCAGCAAATATGCTTGCAGGTAGAAATCCTATTGAAGTTGATTAGATTTCGTAGACATATCTACTTACATATCTTTTTATATTGATTTACCTTCCGTCTGACCAATATATGTACTGTATTTTTTATGATTTATAGTTTAATTTGGATTGGCAGTACTTCTCCATAAATAATTTTTATTTAATTTCTATTCTGCTGTCAAAGTAGATTCAATTGGTTTTATGTTTGTGCTAAATGTTACTGAACAGGATCTTCTGTGAAATTTTAATTATTAAAACCACTCTCAGACTGATCATCTTGCTGCAAAAGAAGCTGATCTTCAGTATGAGAAAATGCTATCAAACTCTCACTCTTGTAAAATCTGTGTTCAGTATATGGTAGAAGACCTGTAGTTTTAATGCTTCAAGTAGTTTCTTAGTTATATAAGCAGGGATATCTCTGACTCTTTTAATTTCTGGTGAAAAGAAGTTTATGTTGTTGGTTCTGAACTGAAGTTAACCTGTTTCAGCACTTGGAAGAAGTGTGTTTTATTTTACTTTTTTTTTTGGCTGGACTTGCTGTCAACATCTGATTATAGAATGAGATAGTGTATACGTTACTACTAAGATTGTCTGGATTAAGTCAGTATTTGAATCTTGAATATGACTGACAGAAATAACCTCTGAAGATGTAAATTTAAGCCGAATCTCAAGATTTGATAATGCTGGTTCTTCAATTTGTTGACATTTTCTCTTGTATTTGGGTGTAAAAGCTTGTTTTTCTATAAGTATAATTTCCTTTTCCACTATTAGGTAAAAATAAAATAATCTTCATATTTCTGGTCAAGTTAATGTAGCTTCTAAATATCTTGACTGGAACATTTTTTTTTTTCACTCTTCTGATAGTGCCCTTTCAAATTATGTTGGATCATAACCTTGCTTCTAACCAACAGTCTAACCCTTCGTTAGTATAATATGATTTAGTTTGTGATGAAAGGACTATGAGAAAGATGCTCCTTGGTGGTTTATGTGTTTGCCATGTGGTTATGTGATACTTAGAAGTGATATTGACATTCTTTCTCTTTTTTCTTCTTTTCTGGACGATTCTAATCTTCTTCTCTTTTCTACTAATGTTTCCAGATGAAAGAAAAGGGACAGAAAAGCCAGTAGAAGAACAAAGGGAAACTCCTATTCCTTCAACTCAAGCACAATCACAAGACAATAACAATTCCAGCAATGTTTTGACAACCTCAGAAAATGATGGTGTGAATGGAAACCCTGTTGAGAAAGATGGCAATGAGGAGTCTTGCTCAGATTGTGCTGATGTATCAAAAGGAAGGCCAATGTCTCCTGGAACCTTGGCACTTATGTGCGATGAACAAGACACAATGTTTACTACTACTTCTTGCCCAAATGATTTAATTGGCCAAGATAACTTATCTTCCCAATTACCCGAGGGACAAGGAATATCTGAAGCCTATGCAGAACAAGAGAGAATTGTTTTGACAAAATTTCGTGATTGCCTTAACAGGCTCATTGCTCTTGGAGAACTTAAAGGCAAGTTTCTATTACTTTCCCCTGTTACCTCTACTGCAAATTTCTTTGGAATTATGAATATTATTTACATTTCAAAATTGGAATAACTGGTGAACTTAAATTGAATGAAACCTGCTGTTGTATTCTCTCTAAGAACCATTTAGTGAGTGCATTTATAGAGCTCTAAGTTAGATGGATAAGTGATTATACTCTTCATAACAGATATCATTGAGTTTCTGGACCCTACAGAAGAACTGCTACTACCTCATCCTTCCTATCTGCAACCTACAACTAATAAGATTAAGAAGGAATTGGAACCCTTCTAACATATTTATGTATGCTGTGGTGAAGATAATGTTACTTTGTAAGTCTTGCTATCAGTGCTATGGGAATTGCAATCTATGACATAGTATACTCTCCCTCATTCCTTTCTCCTCCATTATCCTGCTCTTTTTCTATGGCAAGGGGAGGAAAATTTTTTTTATTTATTTCTCCTCTTTGATTGAGGGCTTCCTGATCTCTGATTCAGCTCATCTATCCTGGATTTTTAAGATGATAAATGACTAGTTTGTAATTATGACTTCATTTGAAACAAAACACAAATCAGAAGTAGTAGTGAGCTTAAGTTTCTATTAACTCAAATTGAGTTTTGCTGATTAGATGCTATCAGCAACAGTTTACTGTTTCTGTCATGGGACCAATTTAGTGGCTGTGATGACTATAAAGATTAAACTGTATGGCACATGATGACTGGGGCAGGGTTATCTTGTGTATGTAGTTCAGATATGGAAATGGCCTATTTTGACCTTAAAGATTTTCTTCTTTCATTCTTATATCCTTAAATTGCTGTTGGGGGCAATAAGATCCTTGAACTATTTACAACGTGCCAAATTCATTCAGGCAACCTTCTTGACATTTTCCAATCAAAAAAGTACATTTACATGTACAAGAAATTTAAGTTGTAGCATGCATATTTTTGTGAGAAACATGCTGAAAGCGTTGTTTGAATGAATTTGGTGGGTTGTAAATAGTTTAAAGACTTTGTTGGTAGGAAAAGAGACTTTTAAGGATGCAAGTGTAAAAGGAGAACTTTTAAGACTTAATAGACCATTTTCTAAGTTTAGATATATACTTGTGTAGTTGCAATTGCTCGTGAATACTCCCTTTGTTATAAAACTGATGTAAAAAATTCAATGGTTCTGTTGTCTCAAAAGTATCTTTATCTTATTGATTCACTATATGCAATTACATGTCCTATAGAACATTAAATGCTTTAGAGATATGTTAAATCATTTTATGTTTTGTTTCTATAGGTTTCGATAATATCTTAAATCCCGTATCATGTCTTTAATTGATATAATTTTTAACATGGAAGGGAGTAATTCTAATTCAAATTCCTATTTTTTTGAGATGATTGATTACTCAGTAGTCTTTTGAGGATGTGCCACTTTTATTCTATGTGATCCAGTGCTCAGGTTTTCCTGTGGGTACTGCTATTTGCTTGTAAACTTGATTAATCTTGAAGTATGGATGGAAGCTTATGTTCTTTGCATTTTTCTCTCGCCAGTAAAATGGTTTTTCTTTTCTTTGTTTGATCTCTAATTCAATGGTTCTATCCAAAACTAATGATCTCTCTACGTAATAAATTCTGCAGAGAGCAAGTTTTCTTCATTGGCACGAACTGAATCAGCCAATGAAAGAGACATAAGCTGCAATGGCAGTACAGGGGTCAGAATGGAAACAAAGAACCAGCAAGAGCCCATGAGCAATGGGCTAACAACGAAGTCCGTAGTTCCACCTTCAGTAAGGACATCATCACAAATGGTTAGTGCTGCAATAGACCCGCATCCAAAAATCCCTTCCCCTACAGAAAATGGGGATGTAAAAACATAAACACCAAATAAACCTCTGTAAAAAAGGATGTAGAACAGGATTTCTGCCCAAATATCTGTTGCTGTCTCTCTGTAAAATTAGCCATTGTTTATCTGAGTTTTCTTGGGTGCAGCAGCAAAATCATTTAGGGGGCACCATTTTTAGTTCTGACCAGAATCCTTCAATTTATTAACAGAAATGGAAAATTTCTTACTTTTCATAACAAGATTAAAGTTCACGGTTTCAGAATGCTCTTGTAGTAGTTTTTAGTTTCTAACTCCTTCCACATGCATTGCCATTCTATGTTCATACTAATTTTCATTGTGAGTTAGGTAGCAAATGAGATACATATCAGGATCTTGTTGAGATTCAAAATTTATATGTTTGAATTATTAAAAGGGGGGAAAAAGAAAATAAAACACGTAATGTATATAATTTTTTTAACTATCAAAATAACACAAGAAATTAGTGTAATTTTTTTAAAAAAATAAAAATAAAACTGAGTAGTTTTGTAAAGTTTTATGTAAAAAATTATTATTTCTTAATTATTTAATACTAGAATTGTTCACTGGACATGACACAACCACAATAAAGACTTCAACTCAAGAAAATGGATGGAAGAGTCGTTGTCTGAACCAACAATAGGGTGGCACATAATTAGTACATACATACGCCACCCAAAAAATGACGTCCGGAATGGGAGAGTGTGTCCTTGGCCACTCCAAATTATTGCCAAATCATTTCCTTTATTTCATAATTTCATTTATCACAACATAATTTCAATCACTCTGTCAGTCTGTGGTTTAGTAATCATATCTCCCCGTACACATAATGCTTTAGCAGAAACAATTCTCATAACCCCCTTTTTTCTTTTTCTTTTTCTTTTTTTCTTTTTGGTAGGTAGGGGGAGAGGGGGCGATCGATTTCACAGAATCTAGCGAAAGAAAGGGTCTGTTTACTGCAACATACTCTGCACTTTGATAGGTACTAATGATAGACCTTCCTACAGGCGTGACCTTGAAGCAGTTGAGGGTGGGGCGCTCTGCAGCAAATGTATAGACACGAGACAACCCATGAAGGATTAAATTATGAACAATTCAATTATTCTTCACTTTAAAATAGCAGCAATAAAACTCGTAAACCTGTGAGTGAAAGAGAGATATTTACCAAAGGAATTCCTCTTGTTGCTCTTTCTTCCAGAAACCTTGATGGCTTGTAGAAATTTCCATACTCAGTTGACCACTTCTTGAGACTTCTGTATATGTAGTCAGCCCCAACAAGGTCTGCCCAGAACACTATGCCACCACTGCCAGATAAGATAGTACATTCTCAGGCAAGTATTCTTTATTTTACTAGAAAAAATAAATTTGGAAGTATACCTCTCGAGATAAAAAGGAAATCCAAACATACACCACCGATGACACCACAAAAGGTATATATGTAAAACAAAATGGTCTGGCAAAGTTTATTATATCAAAACAAGCCTAGAAGATCATCTTCATAATAACTTGGGACCTTGGCCAGAGGACATTGAAAGATATATCGGAGTTCCTAATTGAAAAGCGTCCTATTTAATTTCCAGAATTTGGATACAGCAGATATGAAGAACATCAGGAGATACTAGGTAGATCATTCAGATATAGTATGAGAGTTCAATAAGAAAGTTCATGACTAGTTCTGGGTTTTAAGCTGAGGAATGCTGTCTTTGATCGCATACCTAGGAGCACTATGTACAGAGGTAGTTGGAGACATGAGATATTTTGGTGCAACAAACGTTTGCACATTGGATGGATTGGATTATAATCAAACACCATGGGCACATAGAGACATGAAACTAGCTCAGGTTGTTAAAAACAAGCTCGTATTACTGTACATGAATCTAATCAGAATCAAGTACACATCCTAACACTTCCAGATTGGAAGGGGCATACCATTTCTTATATTAATTTGTATTAAGGGATTCAGATTTCAGTGAAGATTTTGATGGTGATAAAACAAAAATTCAGGTAGATCTACACCATGTGTTTTCTCATCTGAGTCTTGCCCTCCTACGCATGCATGCCACAAGCAAAGTGAAAAGCCAAACACTCACCGGTAGGAGGGGAAACTCATTCCAAGAACCGAAGCAACATCAAGGTCTGATGCTCGAATGACTACTCCTTCATCCAGAACATTGCAAGCCTCATTGACTACTGGAAACAGAATCATCTCCACGATTTCTTGGTCAGTGACAGAGATAGGCTGCCAGTAGTTCCAGCAAGGAAGATACTTAGCATATCAATATTTCACAAATGAAGCTTACCATCTAAAAAGGGCCACCCCTTTTTAGATGGTAAGCTTCATTTGAAAATGACACTTCTAGATTCTTGACAAATATGCCATTTCATAAGTTACAATGATATTCTGCACAAAGAAATACCTTTCCTCCAGGCATCACATTTGCAACCTTTCTAGATTTCTCTATAATTTGCAGGACTGATGGATCAGGTTTTGGTTTACTTCCCTTTTCATATATGTAGTATCCTTTTCCATTACTTTTACCTGAAACAACATCAAATTTGACAAATAAAGCAACAACCAAAAATTCAAGAACATAAAATTGTAAAGTATAATGATATTACCATCTCGACCATTCTTTATTAGAAGATCAACCAACCCAGAACTAAATGTGCGGCCTTGAAAAGCAGAAGCAAATATTTTTCCAGTTGCAATTGCCACTCCATATCCAGCTAAATCCTGAAGTCTGCAACAATAGCAACCATATTTTATTTGACAATCCTATAAAGAATATTATCTTTGAGAGAGAAAGAATTTAGATGCATCCAAATCCTATAAACTAACACAGATGTTGAATAAAAAATGTCAATTAAAAAAGGCTCCTGATGATGCAAAGACATGTTACGGCATCAAGGGTACTTATTACCAACAGATTATGAGGGTATGACATTGTCTGGCACAACACAATCACAAGAAATCAAGTACTTAACTAAAGCATGAACTCTAATCATGCTTTATGGATAGGTATGCAGCTTATCATGTTTAGAAAATTTTCACACTACAAAACCACAAAGTAGTTATATCTCACTACTATTTAAAAAAAATTTTAAAAAAATAATGAGGCATAATCGGCTCTAACATGTTTTGAACTTTGAACTCATAACCAAGTATTATAAGTGAAGTTGTTATCATGCCTTCTTGACAACTATATCTCATTACTATTGATTCAACAACAAAGAAGCATCTATCAGCCATTAAACTCAAATTCATTGGCCTCTTTGATTTTTGTCCAATAGTGCACCAAGATTACCATCCAACAACAAGCTGCATTTACAAAATGTGCCTATTAATGAGTTGCAAGGTGAAGATCACCTGCTCTCCAGGATAAGAGTTGCATAATACAGCTAGGTACTAGAAAGAATTGGAACTAAACATGGTCAAACTAGAGTTACACTCCATTGAATTTTGCATAAACATTTGATCCATGTCAAGTCTGCTTACTGCAAAATTTCATAGGTCAATTGCTTGAAATAGTTTATATGACATTCTTATATGTCAATAGCACAATGCAGGAAACAAGTTACACCTTAGAACTTAAGATTATGCACTATGTTCACATCTTGTGGCAGTGTCATGATCAACAACTTTGTTTTGCTGCCACAAGAGAAAGTGCACAAGACATTGTACAGGAAGTCTATGAAATGTTTAAAGTTTTAGAGTTAGGTACTTTAGAGAAGCTTTCACTGATCTTGGAAGCAGCACAAAATCTTATATTTTTCTTTCTGCTTACCATTAGTACAGGACTTGTTTCCAGCCCCAAAAGAAAAAGATTTGGTACTCTGACAAGGTTCACACAACAATGTCACTATAGGTTAACAGTAAAGACAATTCAGAAACACATTGAGCAAATGAAACTACATCATAGTATGACTACATGTGATAAGGATTCTCATAGCTTTAACTCAATGAATTATTTTATTAGATTTCCTTTAAGGGATTGTTGGTTTATCTGATTATATTTTACTTCTAAAATGCTATAAAAGAA
The DNA here is from genome assembly GCA_025388415.1 of Cynanchum wilfordii. Lineage (NCBI taxonomy): Eukaryota > Viridiplantae > Streptophyta > Magnoliopsida > Gentianales > Apocynaceae > Cynanchum > Cynanchum wilfordii. Next base: position 40,187 of record JAHSUH010003917.1, read on the forward strand.
ATTGCATAATGCGTCATTCAAACAATAGGAATACAAGATTATAGAGAAGAAGATTACTGAAAAGGGCCAATAGGCAAACCAAAATTGGTAATCAAGCGGTCAATTCTGAAAGGATCTACACCCATATGAAGTAAATAGTGTGCGCCCTGGCTGTATGGGAAGAAGGCTCTATTGACCGCAAAACCGGTACAATTTCCAACCACAACTGGAACCTTTTTTATAATTTTTCCAACAGTTAAAAGGTCAAGGAGTACTTGTGCTGAAGTTTTTTCTGTCCGCACAATCTCCAGGAGAGGCATCACATGTGCAGGACTGTTCACATAAGAACCAAGTTAGCACAAAAAGAATGATACGCATAAATCCAAAAACTTTCTAATGATAATTAACTTATACTATTGAAAATAAATTTATAACTGAAATGAAGAGATAGAGTATTGGGGACCAAGGAAAACAATGGTTTACTCAGTAAAGTTGTTCTCTTAAGATCCAAAACGAATTCACTACAAAAATATTTAAATTGGTCACTCTACAAGAGAATAGTCCATGGTTTTGGCACCCAAATATTTTTACCATAATTGTGGCAATATTTTTACCTCAAGTCTATGAACAGAACTTTATAAAATAAAATAAAATAAAATAAAATATAAAAAAAACAACCAACCTCCATGTATCCAAAGAGTCATCCACGACAAGAAAAATTAAGCCAGGAAAGGAAGCTCAGAATGCACGTGATGTTAAATCACTATTCTATTTGTTAAAAGTGAATAATAATATGGCCGGCATAATTTATACTGTTTTACTTGCATTGGCATCCAAATGTTATGCTGCCAACATAGAATTATACTAAAAATGGGAAAGAGGTAAAGAATCCATACTTTTTACCTAATTAGTATAAATTGGTTAACCAATGCAGATTGTAATTAAAGGAAAATAAAGTGGATTGTAACCTGAAAAAATGTGCTCCAACAACTCGGTCCTGAGATCTTGTATGTTCTCCTATTATGTTAAGATCAATTGTAGATGTGTTGCTTGCCAAAATACAATGAGGAGGGCAAGCCTTCTCAATTTCACTAAATATTTTCTGCTTTAAGGAGATATTCTCAATAACAGCCTGTAAGTGAAGTTAATTGCAAAGAAGAATCAATGAAGTGCCAGAAAGTTCAAATTTACCAGTTGTTAGCATCTCAAGGTTAAGAAGCCTTTCTTTCAAGATAAGTTTAGAACACGAAAATCAGTCAGTGTTTTGATTTCGAACCTCTATGACCATATCCACATCCCTGAATTCCGCGTAATCCAATACACCTTTAAGCATTGATAGAGCTTTCCTGGCTTTATCCTGCGGCAACTTCTTCCTTGATACCAAACCTTGGACATTTGCTGAACCAAAAGGAGTTAAGATATGAGAGACCTAGGACAAACAATTCCAAGAGGCGAGTAACATTCCGAATTTCTTAATTTCCATCGATATGGCATACTGCAAGTACAGGTGACCTGAGAGTTCAAGAAGACTAAAAGTATCAAATCAAACTAAAGATAAGTTAATTACCTTCTATGGATTTTATCCCCTTGAGAAGATATTCAGAATTTATTTCTTTCAGAACAACATAAACATTGCCCAAAATAAGAGCTGTAGCTATGCCAGAGCCCATAAGACCACCACCAATTACTGCAACTTTCTTTATTGGCCTTGGTTTGAGCCCAATATCAGTTACATTAGGTACCTGCATGAAAAGCAAATGGAATTCATTCCCTAGAAAGCACTCAAGCAAACTAATTGCAGCAAATCTACAAGTTATTGATTCTCTCTCTTCCCCCCCCCCCCCCCCCCCCCTTTTTTTTGTGTATGTGAGTGTGGGAGGGGGTGATAGTGGCTCCTAACTTCCTTCAGAAGAGAAAAAATAAAAGATCAAGGGGCAAAATCAATATAATCAAGTTGTGGGCAGATTATGATTATTAATAGTCCTGTGACAGAACTTTCTAACGTATGACACTGAAAGATATAAAGTTGGAAGGAAAAATAAACCTACTGCATGTTAATATTAAACCTTATTCAATGGAAGAAAATCAGCATATCAAACCATACAGCCATCAGAAGGGATATAAAGAAATGCCCACAATTAAGAAGGTCAGACCTTCTGAAAGGCGAAATTGAAGATAAAGCAGTTGTACATTAAGTTTCCATGAGAGATGCTTTGTCCAATCTGCTTGAATTACCTTATGAAATTTTGTACAGTTCCATTATCAACTTTAACTATATGGCATGGTTATGAGAATCAGACCAGCCAGTTCAACCGGTTGGATTGGAAACCAGCCCCTTGTTTGGTTTCATTTGGAACTGAACAAAACCTTTAAACATTCAGTGAATACTAGTCAGAGTTGGCAGGAGCCACTTATCCAAAGAAACACTTATTATTTCCAAGGCTCTGAACAGCATAGAATGCAATCATTTTCATCCATTCTAAACACAGTAATATATAGACAAACATGGAAACTCTTTTCCTCAAATTTTCTGTTCTATCTTTTAGAAACCATAGAGTTTCCCATTGTTTCAACTTATTTATTAGTTGTACCTTTGATGTTGCCCGTTGGGCAAAGAAACTGTGCACAAGACCTTTTGAAGTGTCCGATAGCACTAGCTCTTTGAATACCTTTGCTTCCTAAAGAAAATGGAAAATAAAAAGAAATGTTAGTTGTAAGTAAATTAGTAATTCAGATAAAGGAGAGAATCTAAAATTTATTTTAGAATAATTCTTTCTTAAGAATGTTTTAAGGAATTCTTTCAGATGAAGATAATGCGTGCAGGATCAGAAAATAAAATGAAGAAAGCATGAACAATAAGACTTCTCCAAAGCATGACATAAGAGGAGCATCAAACATGTCCACAAATGGTAAACACTAATTAATTCTTTTAGTATGCCTATGTCTATTAAAAGGTGTATAAGTTCCACAAGAACTGGTACCTTTAGAACCCCACTATATGCTCCATGAACAACTCCTTCTTCAATACAATCAAGGCACGCCTGGTGCTGAGGCATGTTTCGAGCAGTTTGTTTGGCTTGTTGTCTTGCTGTCTGCAGAATATGGTGTGCCTCGGAAAGGGAACTAAGTTTGTCTGTTCTGTGAAGAGTACGTAACCAAGGCTTACGCCCATCTGCAATATCAAGGGCCCACTGCCGTGATACTTCCAACAAGTCCACAGGAGATATGATAGCATCAACAAGACCCAGCTTCTTTCCTTCTTCAGTCATTATCGGCTTAGATGACTGCCAGAGGCATCATATTCATCAGTTGATAAAGAAAGTATCGCAAAATTGAAAACTTAACGGTCATGCACCCTATTCCACATAAGTGAATCAGAAACTGAACAATTTCCAGAAATTTAACAGCTTAAGTAAATGAAAGTCAAATTATGGTATCTTGCTACACCCAAGTTACTGATAATGCAGACTCCACTGCAATTACTCACAGTCAAAACGGATAAATCAGGGAGAATTTGTAGATATAAAGGAATGTTAAAATGCTGATTCGCAATCAAGAATTTAACAGAAATGACAAGGAAATGGTTCACTGTGAGCGTTTCTCTGGTATCCCAATACTAGTACTAGGAATTACAGTGGAAAGAAATAAGCAGTCATTCCACCCCATAGAGTCATTAACCAGATCTGATCTGACTATTTTCAAATTTTTAGTTTCCTCAGCAGAAAAGAAATATCTGAAGTAAAAGCACAATGGATTTTAGGTTCCTCAACAATTATGCACTTTGATGTCTTACCAGCATCATTTCAATTGCTTTCGATACCCCAACAAGCCTTGGTAGAAGCTGTGTACCTAAAAATGAAGCACAATTTCGACTAAAGTTATTTACTAGGAATATATTAGGCCTCTGCAATTTTAGATTATACATTGTATTTTAAGCAGTAAACACCTCCAAAACCAGGAATGACTCCAAGGGTTAGTTCAGGCAAGCCCAGTTGTGCCCTTGGTGCAGCAATCCGTGCATGGCATGCCTATCAAAGGTCAATGAATAATGAATGAAAAAACAAGATATGACATGATCTGAAGTCAAGGTCTACGAGAAGAAAAGCAAACCATAGCTAATTCCAAACCACCCCCAAGTGCAAGTCCTTCAATGGCAGCAACAGCAGGCTTTTTTGCATCTAAAGTAGTAACAAAGGCAGGTGAATTGCAAAGATCAAAAACTTATGAAGAAGGAAAAAAGTACTCTCATGTAAAATTCAAGTATCAAATGTTCAAAGTATGACAAGCAAGGACCTCCAATTGTGTTGATCAAGAGTTCTACAGAAACATCTGGTAGAATAGAATTATCACCTGCAAATCCATTTAGATAAAGATTACATAACAACACCAATAAACTATGAAAGAGATAACCAAGTGCAGGCATACCAGTCTTGTGGACTTTCTCGAAGACATTGATATCAAAACCACCAGAAAACCTCCCTCCGTTGCCTTCAAAATAAGTAAATCAAAGGCATCAGATAGTAATCCAGATTCACGATCAAATTAAGCTAAACTCAAATTTCCAATAACTTACCAACTCATACGTGAAAAAAATAAAAAAATAAAAAAATAAAATGACAAGCACATACCCAAACCTATAACAACATGAAAAAGTTTTGGAGAATTTACCGGTTACAACTAAAGCCTTGACATCATCACGCTTCATAGCTTCTTCAAACTTCTCCTTTATTCCGGCAAGGACTGGAAGAACACAACCAAAAGAGGGGGAAGGGGAGGTAAATAACACCTTCATGATGAGAAATCACAGGAAGAAACAGAAAACAAAAGCAGAGGAGAAAAATTGAATTAGTAGCAAAGGAACCTGGAATTGCTAGGGCATTCACAGGAGGATTGAATATGGTGACTATAGCAACTCCATCACTTCCAACCTCCATGGTAACTCGAGGATTCGCCATTTCCAACTCCAAGTTGTAGCTACGCTTTGCAGAAATCAATCACCAAAATGAAAAATACACCCTAATCAAAGGAAAATGTATATATTGACACAGAGAACCAATAACTCCTTGGGTTGATTCTCTGTAGTCCTGATATTGACCGTCAGTGTAGAAATGGTAGTATGCAATGATAATTGTAGTGGGAACAGAACCAACAAAGTAATTGGACTTTTATAGTAACCCTCAAGGGTTGGATCGGCTCTAAGATATCTGGAATGAGCCGTAAATTCAGATATCTTGGGATCGAATTTTAACACTAATTCCCTTCGGGGTCATCGGATTTGGATTAATTCATTGAATTACCCGAGGTACACTTGTGGGAGAGGATATGTGTATCTCATGATTAGTCGGTGCATATTCTCAATTGAACCCGACCCGGATACCTGGTGCTTAAAAAAAAAAAAAAAAAAAAGATTGGACTTTTATAGTAATAATAACAAGGATCTTAAATAATTACCCCAAATAAAAAAGAGGATATTATATTATTAACCAATTTGTGTTTACATTACTTATAATTAATTTTTTTTATTTAAAAAAAAAAATTAAGGTGAAATTTAAAATTA